>JAUTXX010468524.1:519-12572 GCA_032273605.1 Panulirus laevicauda
GATGGGGAACAGCGAGGTTTGGTCACTCAGGATGGAGGAGGATTGTCTGAGAACTTCCTGAAGGGAATGGAAGGGTATTATTGCTGGAGAACTTGGCGGATAGGAGGTGGTGTATTAGTCATAGGTAATGTGGAGGGCAGAGGGAAGGAGAGAGAGAGAGGGAGAGAGAGAGAGAGAGAGAGAGAGGGAGAGAGAGAGAGAGGAGGGGGGAGGGACTTGTAGTTCAACAGTCGTGTAATAAGTTGCTCTTAAAATCTTGAGTGAGCTTGTGACGTGACGTGTTTGGGTCAGTGTTGTACTGATACAGTTACAGTCAGAACCGTCCAACTGTGTAACCTGTAGAGTTGGCTGTAGTCTTGTCTCACCATGTCGGGGACTGTAGCTTTCTCAAGTCTCGACTTCTGGGTTCGAACCGTCGTGTTGTAGCTGCGGGATACGAACCCTGGCCTGTGGAGTGCGACGGCGTACGTAAGGTCTACGTAAGGTAAGGTAAACGTAAGATAAAGACCTTTACAAAGTTTTAGGAATCAATGACTGTTATTACTTAGTGATACTGGACGGCAAGAACGACCCTGAGCTGGTCGGGTCGTAGTTGTCGTAGGGATAAAGGGGTTATAAAACCCCTTTTATAGAGAACATTAAGGAAGAATGGCTCCATCCAGCGTGTTGTTGGCCTGATTAATGCTGGGTGGAGCCAGTGGTTACATACCATAAAACGTGATGTATTCTCCCGACCAGCATAACGCACGTCTTCTTTACCGTCCGTGATTGTTCAGTGACTTGATTGTTCACTCACTTGATTGCCCTGGGTCTTGATTGTTCAGTGACTTGATTGCCCCGGGTCTTGATTGTTCAGTGACTTGATTGCTTAGGTTTTTGAGTATTCAGTCAAGGTCCTGAACTTTGATTCTTTTGATTATCCACTCAAGGTCCTGTGTTTTGATCATTCAGTCAAGGTCTTGTATCTTGATGATTCAGTGACTTGATTGTCCTGGTTCTTGATCACAGGAGAGGTTGATTACTCCAGTTATTACTTACAACTGAGCTGGTTGGTCTTAGCCACGCAGGATCCTGAGATCTATTAGACTTGAGTCTTGGTTTACCTGAGTCTTATGGTCTAGATTTTGATCAGTCGAGGTTTTGATGATTTAAGACTTCGATTTGTCGGAAGTCTGATGATCTCTGAGTTTAATGATCGCGGAGGATGATCATACTACATCTTGGCTCTCGGCTGTTGGGAGGGAGGGAGGAGGGGTGTTAAGGAAGTGTGCATGTAGGTTTCTGGTGGTGGGGGATTAGGTCATGCGTCCGGAAAAGTATGATGGTGAGTAGGCAGTTCGAGGGAGGAACCTGTGGGTGGAGAGGCATGAGCTGGAGGGCGGGGTTACATGTGGAGGGAGTAGCTGATGCGTTTGGAGTGACGGTTGTATTTGGGTGGAATTGTAAGTAGAGATAGACAGGGCGCTGGCTGCAGGGCTTGATGGAAGGAGGAGAGAGTTGGAGAAGTGTGAGAGAGGTTGTAGGAGGAGGGAGGGAGTTGATATTGAGGGAGAGAAAACTGAGGAAAATGTGAGGTGTGTGGAAGAGGGTGCAAAGGTCAGAGGATTTGAACGTCGGGTTGAGCAGGAGGGAGGGTTGGGGTGTTAATGTTGGTGATGGGGGGGCGTGTCCCTCCCCCTCATTCCCGGCCCGACGCCCCCCCGTCATCACTGTATGATTAACGGGCCTCGCTAACCCACGGGGTAATGCCTCACTTGAAAACTTTCCATCCTGGATTTTTAGCTTTTAAGGAAGTCTTTTGAAAGCGAGACGCTGGGGGCGTGTGTGTACGTGTGTGAGCCATGGTGGGCGTCCGTCCCAACCTTAAGATGTGGCTGAAGATTAATGACGTCTTTATTGATATTATATTCTGGCCGTCGGCGGCTATAATGCCAGCTGATCATATTTCACAAGTGTTTTTATTTGACAATATTATCCCATCTACTCCATTTTCCTTGTGTCTGAACTACTGCTTAAGGAAGCTTGCACCATCTTGTGGCTGTTACATCTATTGAAACAAGTTCGTGAAATCAATTATCTGGAGATGATTTTATACAGTGATGGTGTTAGGTCGTGTTGCTCTGCTCTGAACCTACCGACAGCCAGTGTTGAGAAGGTGTTTACATGGTGTGGGCTGGGCAGGGGGCGAGCCAGGCTGGGGACGTGTTTATTAACTTTAACGAGGCTGTACCAAGGTTTGGTCGTAATGAGAGGGTCTTGATGGTCCCGCCCCAGGATTATGTCTCCATTCCCTCCCTCTCCATCCCTCCCTCCCTCCCTCCCTTATCCTGCTTACTCCCTCCAGCTTTGGTCATCCTTTATTCTCTTCCATCCCACTTGATGGTCCTCATGTCTGCATTGCTTACCCTCCATCCTCGCTCCGCCCTTCTCTTGTTTACTTCCTCCATCTTTAGTGATCTCTCATTCTCTCTCATCCTCCCTCTCTACTCTTCCCTCCCTCCTCATTTCTTGTCAGCTGGTCATCAGCTCGGGGCGTCTCATCAGCATTGTCTGGTCTTTTCAAATACTGATCTTGACCTAACGTAGAATTACTTTCCTATATGTATATTGACGTATTTACTTACTCGTAACTTATATGTATGTTGACTGTATTAACTGCTTTATCTTGTCGTTTTTGTATGGAAACATCTTTTTGGGCCACTTATTTTATATATATAGAATAACTTTATACGTAAGGCTTCGTATTTAAATTGACAACACCACCACCATCACTCCATCTTATAACGAAGGTCTCTGATGAGGGACCAGAATCACTCAGAGTTTCCTGGTAGATCAGAACAGACAAGAGCAACATGCTTGCCACACTGATTGGTACAGTCTGTCCCACTTGGTTACACATGAAGTGGAATTTTACTCAACAACCATAATATTTCTCTTGATTTAATTTCTTGACTTCATAAACCTCACTACTGTACAATAAATTCGTAAGTAATCTTAGCAGGTGACATTCAGTAGATTAGCATGGCGGTGGGATTCGAACCTGTGCCCTCGGGCCTTTAATCATCACAGTCAGAGGGCCATGGGCAACGCTACAGCTGCTCCTGTTGTCCTCAAGGAAAATGTTGCCTGGGTCTGGCTAGCATCCTGTGGGAGTTTAGACACCAACTCTGCTGTTGGTGTGGTGGAGTGTGGTGAGGTGGGGTGTGGTGGTGGTGTGGTGTGGTGATGTGGTGTGGTGTGGTGGTGAATATGGCCGTGTTGGTCCCCAGCCACGGATCACTCACGCTGCCATGTTCATCATTACAGAAATTGGACCTCGTTTGTGGACCAGGTATGGCCCATTTGTCCCGCTCTCGAGGTCCCATTTGCTCCTTTTTCCTATGGTAGACCCCTTGACCACGACGGTACGACCCTTAACCACGACGGTACGACCCTTGACCACGACGGTACGACCCTTGACCACGACGGTACGACCCTTGACCACGACGGTACGACCCTTAAGCCCGACGGAACACCTTCGGAACACGATACTGCGATCCATTGGAATGATCACATGATCTATGACCTCTGGTATATTTTCTTTTTCTCTGAATCTACGGGAGTACAGAGAGCAGGGAACCCCCAGTCTTCGCGTTCGAATCCCTGAGTGGGAGGGAGAAATTAGTCGATAGGTGTAGCAAGTTGCAATAGAAATAGATAGATATATGTAACAATTTGTGATTGATATAATAGACAGGGAGAAAATGTAACAAGTTGCACTAGAAGCAGATAGATAGATAGATAGATAGATGAAGTTGCAAGTGACATAGATTGGTCGATAGATTCACCAAGGACACATTAAGCTGCGTCTGTGGCCATGTTTGGGTTCAAACAGCTTCGGTTATTTTCGCAAAAAAAAATAGCTATATGTTGTACAGACCCACCCAGCCTGTGGGCGGTGGTGCAGTAGAGGACACAGAGCGTGGAAAAGGTCCGGGAACTGGGCCTTATTGATTGAGGTACATAGCAAGTTACATTTTCAGTGGAATATATCATATAGTTAAAGTTAGTATAAACTCTAGTATCTTGCGTAAAGTTAAGATACTAAAGTATTAAGGGAAGGTTATGACATTTCTCAGTTATCTTAGGCAAAGTTATTTCTAAATTATGTAAAGTATTGATATGGATGAACGGCTGAAACATACTTTGTGATGTCCCAGAGTTAATTGGTTTTCTATCAGTCAAGTGCAGAGTGTTGTGAGGTGTGAGTGTGTGTCCTTAGTGTTGTGAGATGTGAGTGTGTGTCCTTAGTGTTGTGAGGTGAGTGTGTGTGTGTGTGTGTGTGTGTGTGTGTGTGTGTCCTTATGCTGGCAAACTTTGTTAATCATAAGCAGATGAGGCAGACTGCCATGGGTATCTATAGTCCAGCCAGGTAGGGGAAACACGAGAACATCAACATGTCTACTAATCGTGTCTGTGAAGCCGTATATAGTGTTGAGTACTTCTTACACGACGGTAGATGGATCAGCCAGGGTCAATCTTCATTTACCTTGTCTAAAGAATTTAGATTCAGTTGTTTTTTGGATGTCAGTTTGGAAATTACAAGCGGTTCGACCAGATTATAGTTAACACCGTCTTTAGAGATACAAATTTTGGCCAGTTTATCAGCCCAGTAATGCATTCTGAGCCCAGTATAGGATGAAACCCAGTGAAAGTGCCCTCGAAGCCCAGCATGAGTGATTTTGTTGTGCCTGTGTCATGCCTAAGGCACAAGCATACTACAGTCATAATGAAGTGAGTTCAACACAGTTAATGATAGAGGAGACTCATTTCCAATAAGAACATCACACTTGAGTTTTCAACCTTTAGAGTTTTCAGCACATTTGAGGGCCACAAGGATGGTGAATAATTCCGTATGGAACATGGAGGCCCAGTTATTGACACCGAGTCCCATGTCATTGTTTTAATTATGAGTACTTGTTACAACACTGTCAGTAGTGTGTTGTATAAACATCTTGTGGGAGATTGTTTTCAGTGGCCATTGTTTCAGTGTGTCTGCGAGCGTCATTGTTTACACTTAATGTTAACTCGGGGTGTGACCTGAGTGGAGGTTTTGGGAGAAAGGTGGGAATGGTTGTATCAGAGAGGACAATTTTCTTTGGGGCAGGATAGTGCGATTGTTGTGTCTCATGGTAAAGTTCATGAATACCATGCATGCTAAACGTATTCTCGGTTGAAGTAACCCATCTGGATGGACGTCACCCATTTGGGAAGAAGGTTTGGAAGGTTTCTTTACGTGGATTGCGATGTGTTTGCCTGAGTATCCGGATCCCAGTAAGGAGATTGATATCAGTTTACCTACCTTATAACAGGAAGATCAAGCTCTTTCCTCAAGTTTAGGATCTCTGTTGTTTTAGGTTTGCTAAGAGTGATTCTCATAGCTTCAATTTGTATATTTTTCAATTTCTCAAGTCTTCCCTCAGGTTGTAGAGCAACCTGATGATTACCTAGATACAACATCTCCATATCGTGATGCCTCTAACCCAAGATACCGGTACCTTTTTACGTAATGAATCTGGGACCCGTTATTCAACCGAGTCCCTCTGATGACAACCCCTGTTTAGGTAGACGTCTGTCGAGGTATTTGGGTTTTGTTAGCAGGGATGACTAGACTTAACCTTTCACAGGCATCGGCTACATGATTGAGTATAGTGAGTGTATTATTATACCCAGAGGTGTTAGTCATGATGTCGACGGCACACCTTAACATATGGTGGTGTTCGGTATTCGTGGGTATGGACTGAAGAAGGGCATCAAGTAGAACGCTGAACACGGTGGGGCTAAGTACACCGCGCTTCGGAATACCAAGTTCAAATTCTTTCATTTCTCTTGGAGTGTCCCTGAAACAGAACAGGTGGTTTCGTATTAGACACTTACCCAGAGAGATCAGGGGAGGATGTGGAAGGAAGGTGGTTTACTGAGGGATTGGTCAGATAAGAGACCGTAGATGGTGCAAGACTGATCGGAGTCAGGCCAAGGAGCCATGAGGCAGGTTCTTGTCGCTTGATGTCGGTCGAGTGGGTCATGGTAGCATGCTGACCCTCCTGGACTATTGGGGCCATTCCGATTCGGCCACTGAGAAGCAGAATAAGCTGACTAGAGTGGAGAGCAGAAGGTTGTGTGGGTTTTAGTGTTGTGTTTGAGGAGGTGAGGATTGATTTGTGTATCGGATGCTGGTAGTTCACATGCAGGTGAGGGAAGGAGAAAATACAGCTAACTGGGCCAAGGAGGGGAACGTGAAAACAACACAGTTCTGCCTCTCTGTAACGCCTTCATTAACCATCAAGATAGCCAGGACGAAATGCTAGCCTTCTTGGTGGATGCCATTCTCCTACTGCGCCGGGTTATTAGTACAGCATTGCTGAAGGATGTTTGCGCTGTTGCGGGTCATGTCACAGCACTGCTTCAGGGAGGTGGTGTACTTCTGAGTCATAGCATTGTTGTAGGAAGATAACACAGGGCGGGGGGTCTCGTCTCGTCAATGGAACTGAAAAGTGAGGCTAGTCTAGATGTTATCTCAGGACTGCTGCTCTGCAACACATGTCTGGTTCTCCCATTGCTGCTGTGAGGTGAGGTGGGTCTAGGTTTCAATCCAGCTCTTCTATCCGGTGAAACAGGTCTGGGTGGGTTCCTATCATTGCTGGTAGGTGATGCAGGTTTATCCTAGCAAGTCTGAGTGTTATCCAAGTTCAGCTGCTGTGTGACACAGGTCTGGTTTTCCTGGCACAGCAGTAAGATGACGAAGACCTGAGTGTTATCCCAAAACTTCTGATACGTGAAGCAGGTCTGGTTATCCTAGCATTGCTGCCAGGTATAGCAGGTTTAGGTGTTGTGTTAGCACGTTTAAAAGAATGTGACGCGGGCGTGTCTTATCAGAGCGCCATCCTACTTAAGTAACATATCCGTCCACGACTGTACTTTTGTCATGTTGGCTTCGTGCGAGTTTACCAGAGAGAAGACTTGTCTCGGCTGTAGAAACCACCTTCCCTGGCGTGTGTGGATTGTGAGTATCTGCAGGACGCTCGGTGATGTACTCCTCCAAAACATTCCTTCCTGAAGGTAGTGAGGGAATTCGTTGTGGGTCGTCAGTTGACACGAGGGAGCAGGTCATCGTAGTGTGTGTACTCGAAACGTTTGAGATGCTTCGGAAGAACGTGATTTTATTTCCTTCGGTTAACTAGTGGTATCTCGTGGCCTGCCTCGGGTGTTGAGGGTGCACGTGACTCCCTGAGCTGGCCACCTGTAGCCTGCCTGATGTGGATGGTGAAGGTGGAGTGAACGAGCTGAGTGGTTTTCCCGGTCACCCGAATGAAAGCTGGATGTAACATAACTTCACGTCTCGTAGGACCCATCGTCATGTATTGTTTGTCGCATGGAAATTTCGATTTTTATATTGAGGTGAAGTTTATTTCCCACCCTTTCTTTTTTTTTTACGGACGGTGAGTGTTTCCTGGCGATGTAATTACACGGACACTGACATGAACTTTTGAATCCTGTGAACTGTTTGTTTTTTCCTGTTGTGCGTTAATCACATAGACCAGTGGTGTTACAGAATGCCTTTTGTGTCATTATGTGCACCAGGTGCAATATGGATCATGTATGACGGGCTTCATGCCATTATGTTGCCCATAACATGGCATTCATTCCGTGTTGCGGATCTGCGACAGTGACGTCATTTTGGTTAATTCTTCATCGGTGAAATAACTCCATTCCGGTGACTACAGCCATATGGATACGAGTTTGACATAGATTCATCAAAGGTTATCAAGATTATGGCTCGTAGTATCGGTTGTTCAGACAGACTAGTTTGAGAGGGAGGATACATTCTCCTGACAATGTCATGACGGGGCGGGTTTAGATGTTCCGGATTTGGCAACACTGAACTTTGCGCGCGCAATATTGATCGTCATCCCGGGGATAGCGGAGCGGCAGTAGCGTTCACTGCTGATTTATAGCCTGCTTTTATTTATACAGAATGAAACCAATAATGTTAGCCCATAATTATCAAGATAATTATGGTCATAAGTAATTTAGATCAATTATCCACAACAGGTTTGCTAAATTCGTAGAGTCGATGTGCTTGAGTAAGGACTTTACGTTATTTTGTTACAATGATTAAAAAATACCGTCAAGTTTACCCATTAAGATTAATTGGTATAAACCACATCATATGTTGCAGTGTAGTTGTGTATTTGTGAATGCAATGTAACTAGGCAATGCTAATTTGGATGACCATAATGAAGAATCTGTCGGTATCTGGAAGTTAGCCGCCATCTGGGGAGGCCCCGCCTCCAGCGCTCAGTTGTCAAGTGACCCGCATGGTGAGATGTTATCCGTGTTTACGTCTTGGTGTTATTCTGAAATATTTGGTTTATTGTCAGCGTGACAGTCTGTGCTTCCTGTAGAACTGCGAGCACGTATCGTGTTTACCCAGAAATTTGTGTTGTAAAAGTAATGTAGATGTTTTTACTTAGTCTTTGGCTCAAAAGACGTTGAGGCAACCACGCTGAACTCACTGGAAAACAAACGCCGGTTAGCTTGTTAACTCTTTTAAGGAGCGAAAGAGTAGGTGTCAGTCTTTTGAATTAGCTCATTATTATAGAACTGTATATAATCTTATTAGATAGCGAACCCACGTACAGTTAACGTTGTACTCTTGCCTGTGACAGCATTGAACACACATGGTAAGGTCAGTAGCTCGTCTTTAAGAATGTGGTCGGTGTACATGGGACAGACCTTATTCGCTGTGTTTGTAGTATTTTTTTTTGTCATGTTAATAGAAACTTAAGTACTACTGTTACGGGGTCTTATGAGTTTTCTTATATGATTTCTCTCAACTAACAGATTGCGTGTGTAGCTAGTCATTAAGGAAGTCTTTCTAATTGCATCGTTAATCGAGTGACATTTCCATTTACTTTGTTTACGAACCTTGACTACTTGATTACCTGCATATTGTGAGCCTTCTACTAACTTCGGACTAACTGCTAACCGCCGCCATGAGGGCCAGCGTGGGAATGAGCATCACTTTCCTACTATCCTTAGGGTTGCTTCAAGGTAAGTTCCTGTGCCTTTTGCACATTACAGTTGGTCACACACACTCACACACACATTTATTTGTCATTAGTTGCAATGCTTTATCTTGCAAAAGATACGAACTGTTGTTATGTCAAGTACTTGAGATTTCTCCCATGATTGTTTATTACTTCAAAGTGTTTATTGTTAGTGTTTCATGTCTGAATGTTTGAAAGTGACAATGCCAGTCAGTGTTTGTGTATATATGTGGAAGAGCGAGTGTCTATTTTTTGGCGGAAATAGATAGTATTTTGAGCATATAAAAGTGGTCGAAGTGCTTCAATAAATTATTGTATACCCAACTCCTGCAGTCACTAGACGAACCATAAGCTCTGCCGAGGACGGGACTCCCTTTACTAGGCCTTGTTTTGTGTGTTGGGGCGCGCGCGAGATCACTTTATGAATGAAACCCAGAGCAGTGTCCCCATGGTGTGGAGGGCGGGGCGGGGCGGTGCGGGGCTGGACCGTAACGGAGGGTGATGCAGGAACTCAGCCGGAGTCGTGTGTAATGACCAACTGGTCCGCTGTGATTATATTGTTCATGTTGTACTTTGAGGTTTCTGGTATTCTTCCATAACAGTGTTCTGTAATAATTTGTTTAACGTGCATTACACATCCGGTATCTTCTCGAGGACTTCGTGGTATTTAAGTTTAGTCTCCGTTCAAGTTTTACACTAATGCTTTCGTGTTCTTATTCATTTGTAGCAGATTTTTCGGTCTGTCTGTGAATAGTTGTCATTATCATTACCTAAATTGTGTTCTGAATGTCTCTAGTGTTGGGAAGAAATGCTTATGTGGTGTATTGGATGTTACAGCTCTTTCCATCACTCAGTATAACCAGCCATTTGACTCTCTCTCTCTCTCTCTCTCTCTCTCTCTCTCTCTCTCTCTCTCTCTCTCTCTCTCTCTCTCTAACCAGGAAGTGCTCACATGGGCGGTGAAAACGACAGTGAACTTAATCCTCGGATTAAGGATGTCCGAAACGGTTATGATACGGTGATGTCAAACCTAGCAACGTCCTCTTATTCAACTACAAAAGCTAGGTTTGCAACAAATGATTTCGAAGTAACAGTTGTAGTTGTTGCCATCAGGCGTCTGTAGATGGTGGATGATTGATTTTTCCTAGGGATTATTCGTGTTGAACTGTGTTACTGCCACCGCCCTAGGTGTGGCCCGCTGATATGGCAGTATTGCAGCAGGTCATCCTGCAATCCGAATCAGGTCTCGCATTAAACTGTATTTGGGGTGTGAAGAATATTTTTGAGTTGCAGACGTTTTGACGGCACTCGAGTTACCAACTTCGTGGTGCGGTGGTTGATGCTTGTGGGAGAAGAGGGAGAGGGGGGAGGTAAAGTGATTATAAAGTGTATATGTGGGCACTCTTGTCCAAGATGTTAATATCGAACTGTAAATTCGCCTTTATTAAATATATTTTCTAATCATCATGATATAAGACCTGCCGAAGCAACAGTTGTTTCAGCAGGTGAAGTGCTTTGGGTGCCGGCTGACAATGAATCTCTTTTCTACATCATTCAGCGAGACGTAGCGTGAAGGGAATGAAACGGTCGAGGTGAAGAAGCAAGCAAACAGTACACGCAAAGCCAGGGCAGGAGACCAGAAAGATTCATCTGAAGGATGTGCTAGAGAACCACAGTTGAACGCCCTCTTCTTGCCATTCAAAAGACTTGCAGAAATTTGTACCGTGTAACATTAGTTAGCAGTGACAGACATCGGGTACAGCTTCATTAAGGAGCACTGGTCTGCTAGTCTTATGTACGCCAGTCTGGTAGTATGTATTGTGTTTATCCGTGACCCCAGCACTGCGATGCACATGATAAACTGGTGGCGTTAAGTGCTTTATGATGTACGAGTTGCTGATCCCTTTGGAGTGAGGAATATGTCACCCAAGGGTGACATATTCGTGAGAAGATCAATATACGAGATAAGAAGCGAAGACCTGGAGGTTGGTAGGGAAAGAAAGAGCGGGTGACAGTGCATGACGGAGGGGATGTGAGATGCGCTACCCGCGGGCTGAAAGATACACCAAGTTGATGGAAGAGTGTGAGATTGTAGGTTACATGGAGGTGGTGCGACAGTGAGAGATTGATGTGCATTATGGGTGGAGATTAAGTGAATTAGGAGGAGATGGAGTAAGAATGGGGAAACTAGGGGTAAATATATTCAGTAAGTACCGTAAAGATTGCAGTATGAGGATCGGGAAAAAGATGAATGATATGTCGGCTTTCCTTGACAGAGGCGATATGATGCTTTCTGTGACACTGGAAGGTAAGACTAAGTGGAAGTTCATGGAGTCCGAATTTAAGGAAGATTTGTGGAATGACCGTAGAATCATGTTATGAGACAAACTTGTAGGGGTGACTGGACTCAAGAAAGACCTTGGTTTGTGCTGGAGATGCCGAGGTGGAAGGGATCGAGGAATGAGGGAAATGTCTTGAGTTTGTCCCGTTGAGAACGTGTTGGGAACGAGTAACGGGGTTGGAACACTTGGGAGTGGGTGTGTGGTGGGCCCAGGGATGGAAGTAGGATGTTGGATGGTGAGGAGAGAGGACGGGAGATGGACGGAGAGGTATCAAGGCTCGTGGACGGAGAGGTGAGTATCAAGGCTCGTGCCACAGCTGAAGCTTTGAGGATGACGTGATTGTTTTGCCAGAGCTACTGGAATGTTAGGAAGAAATAGCTGAGATAAGAATACTAACTTCATCTTACGTTAGTATGCCATGCGAGAGTTAAAGTTGATGTTGTCCAACTTATTCTGAGCTTAGATTGTGTGGAAGGTAACCGGTTTTTGGCATGTAGGTTACGTGAAGGGCGTTGCGGTTAGTGGTTAGGGCGATGAGTGTTGTTTCTGCATGACGGATGTGAAGGGCGTTAGTGCTGGTGGTAAGAGACCTGCCCTTTAGTAGCAACATTCATCTTTCTCG
>JAUTXX010468745.1:0-12568 GCA_032273605.1 Panulirus laevicauda
TGTTGCATCTTAGTCTCTATCTTTTCATATGTGCATCATGCATCATCATGTCAGAGTAAGGAGAAAGTTTGTAAAGTTAGAAAATTTCTTCATAAGGCAAAACTCTCTATTTTAATTGATTACAACCTTACAGTAATCAATTACACATTTTGCATTCTGAAATTTCTACTATCAAAATTTTATATATCTAATCATGGAAGAGGAGGAAAAGGATACAAGGCTTCTGGTGATAAGGGTGAAAAACAAAAAAGTGCTGTTTTAACTGTCTGAATTAGGCATTAGGTGAGGAAAGTGAACTGATAACTTTTTTAGGTGGTTTGGCTCCTTGCAGGTCATTCCTAATCAACTCAAAATCTCACTTGGTCATTGTTTTGCCACTCCAGTTTCCATGCCAACTATGACACAAAGAAAATGACAACTTTCCACAACTCACATCGAGAGCAGAAACATGTACAAATCCCTTCATAGAAGAAACAGAAAAATCTATTTTTAATCTGGTCTCTTGCACTCCACTAAGGCTGAAAATATTCTAAAAGAAATAGTAATTATCACATGGTAGCTTGCATCACACTGGGTGGAAATTATCCTTCAACAAAGTGATTTAGCATGCAATGTATGACATACACTTATGAAAAGAAATTGTTTCAGTACGATTTGATTTTAATTATAAACATTACTAAAATCAAGAGCCTTGCAATTTTGCACTACACTATCTAACTCTTCATCAAATAACACTATCATTAAATTCATATAGTTTTCAAGAACAAATGTACTATAAGTTATATTTCACATTTAATCCTAATAATGCTACCATAAGTGGTATTGGTCATCGTCAAACTCCGGCATTTATACAACCTTCAAGAGAAACACTCATCTCAACTGTAAAATTATGGCAATGCTAAATAATACTCCAACTATGATTACAGCTGCAGTCATGCCTTGTCAGTGCTCACTAAAGGTGGAAAACTTAAGAAAGAGTACCTGCCTACTTGTACTTATGACATGCTTATTTTTCATACGGCAAACCATACAGGGGACAGAATCACTAACTATAACAAAAGCCTGATAAAACTCAAAGCTGGTGATTGAAAATTACATTGGAATATATATATTAACGTGCAATTTGATTCAACTTTGACCTGGAGCTGAGAATCATCAAATACAGAGTCTTACAATATCTGGTAAAAGTCAATCATGATTTAGCAAGACTAATGATAGGAAACAATATATTCCTAGAAAGTATCTGGAAAAGATAAATATTATGTGCAATTAAAAAAAGGTTGCAACTAGGAAGTTACTTTTATATATATATTAAAGTCTTTGGTGATCATGAAACATGCAGATAAGTGTACATTAAAAATAATAAATAAAAAAGGCACCTCACATATCACACTTATAAGTATTCAGTAGCTACTGTGAGACAGTGCATGTTTGATTACACTGAAAAATATGATCAAGCAGGCTGAAACTGCAAAAATGAATTCTCATGGTTGATTATCTGTGAAAAAACTGCCTGGGTGTTACAGGAATCCGCCTGTTTGAAGTTAAACTTTGAGCATAAAGTAACCTTTGGTAAGGCTGTATCAATGTTAGCTGACGAAACAGGATACAGTCTCGGGGAACTTTTTGCTTATGCAAATAATAGATAAAGATGTGAAATTAAACATTAAAAAATCATTTCACAGGAATTTATCCTGTCCTTGCCAGTGAGTGTAACAAAGTTATGGGGTTGTAGGAATCCATGGAATATTTGAAAGGGATCCTGGGTTGTCTAACAATGATGATAATAACGTAATAAAACAGCCTGAACTCTGTGGATGGCACTCGTAACAAAAGCTGATACACAATGCTCTAGTCACTTATGATGTAAAAATCAAGACAACAAAGCATGAGAACTTCAACTAGTAAGATGGTTTCTAATTATCAGCAAAGGTGAGTGTAACTCTTAAACACATCCCCAGTGTACTGAGGTAATGGTGATACGTGTATTCAACTTAAATGCCATAAATATCACCATGCATGTTTCCTTAGCCCTACAGGTTTTTAAATATATTTTTCTCAGGGTTTTATGACAAGATCATGAAATAAACATTTTACATTTATAAAATAAAACATTTATATCAATTACCAAATTAAAAAAAATAAATGCATAACACATTCTTTGTCATATGTGTTATGTTTATCCTAAAGAAAATGGTTAAAATGTTTCATTACTGCTAAATTTCAATCACCATTTTTTTCCTTTAGCACTGGAAGCATGAAATCTTTAAGTTCTTGATAAGCATCCTCCACTACATCGTTCACAATTACCTTGTGAAAGTTACCCTCTACTGCTCCATACTCTAATTCTTTCTCTGCTGTATTAAGTCGTTTTGCTAAACTCTCCTCTGTCTCAGTGCCTCGTGCTTCTAGTCTCTTTTTCAGTTCCTGTAAATAGGTAATGAGTACAAGTAAGTAATCCCATTTTCTCCATCGTCTACCCCCTGTATTCACAAGTGTGCAATACAGCAAATGTATTATTTCTGTGCATCCTTGCTGCTTCCATTTTAAACACACAAACTCACTCGCTCAGTCTTTCCTCACTCATCATCTTTACATATCCAAACCTTTTGGGGAAACCATGATCAGATCTCTCAACAGGACTGCACTTAATACCACACCTCATTCTCACCCTGCCATTCTACATGATCATGCCATCGCACACAGCATACTATCCTCAAATATTTCATTGCCAACATGTCCACCCTCTTCCATTCTTTTGCATTTTGGGCCCAAAACTCACATCTACACAACACTGTTAAAAGTATTATACCATCATACAAACCAATCTTTGCTCTAATACACATGATAAAAAGACAGATAAAACAGTTGCATGTTGCAAAACTGGGTGACATTGTCATGGTGTAAAGAACATATTTCAAAAGAAATTATTGATAAAATTAAGAAGCATCTAGACAAAATACAATCACATTAAATTTCCTGGCCTACAAGAACAAAATTTTATAAGAACCTCAAACGATGGTGGTTTGATGAAGGTATTAAAATTTCCTGGCCCACAACAAAATTTGATACAAACCTCAATTGATGGTGGTTTGATGAAGACAAGCTGAGCCTGAAGATCTGTCTTTTTGACTTGAATGACGCCCTGAGTGTCGATGTCCAAAATACAGATACGCCCACTGCTTAGAACATCATCCACCGCTTTTTTACTGGTCCCATACAAGTTAGCTTGTGAAGAAGAGTGTCAGAGCACTAATGAGTCGATCAATCCCACTGTTTTCTATTATGAAGTATTCCTACTTTTCCTCAGGAACTAAGATGAACACTGCCATAACTTTTCAGTATGGATAAATTCTACCTGCACAACCTTTAAACTGCAAGAACAGCCTAACAGATGTAAACATGTATAGAGGAAAGACTACTCTCATCATCATCATTATTGTAATGAAAATATCATAACTATCATTATTATCAACATTATCATTGATGTATAATCATCATCATTATCATATAACCCAAGACCCCTTCTCCAGAGGTTCCTGCATCTTTAAGGCTACACTAAAATCAGAGAAGGGAAAAGATGGACGCTGAAGCTTTGGAGTGATATGTTCTCTGATTAGATTGTATTCCAATGATATAACCCCTCTGAAAGTCACTTTTCACTTGTGCCATGACAAGCATATAAAGTCTAGTAATGGTAGGGAAAGACTATGCTAACATAAACAGATTTATGACATAATTTCACATGGGCATAAGTATAGACAATATGAAAGCAATGCAACAAACAAATATGAATTCTGATATGAACTAAAGCTCCCAGAAACCAACTCCAAGTGGTTATGCCATAAACAAGAAGTAACCTTCAACAAAAATGTTCCATCATCAGTGGATGAAAAGAAGTACAGCTATGCTGAGGATCTTTCCACCCTAAAGAAGCCCACCTTACCCTGCTACTTGTGACGTGTATTCATTAAGCTGTAAAAGCCCACTACAAGGGGTCTTGGGTTACATAAACTAACTAACTAAATGCTTGCAGTCCAAGAAAAAAAATTATACAGTAAACTACCTGGTCACCTGCCGATAAGCAAAGACTTTTTAGAAAATTCTTTTAAGTTGCATCAAATACTAGGTATGACATACAAAAAAATACAGCTGAAAATGTAAAATGAAAAAATAAATGAATAAGACACATTAACCAACAAATTCTATCTTAAAAATATATGCATTCTACAAAATACCTGAGTATTCAGCATGCTCAATAAATTCCCCTTTACTGATAGCTTCCTCCATCTCCTCTCTTGTGACAAAATAATAGTGCTTGCCATGTTCCTCTCCCGGCCTTGGGAGGCGAGTGGTGTGGGATACAGAGAACCCAAAATGAGGACCAAATTCTTCTAGTAGCTTCTTCAGAAGTGTGGATTTTCCAGCCCCTGCAGGTTAGTTATGTTTTTAAGAAAATTATTTATTAGAAAAAAAGACAGGTACAGATAAGAGAATTTTTTTTTATACAAATAATGTGTTCTGTCTGCTCATTGAGATGTTGTCTCCCAAGGAAGCACAGTGGCCCACCAGTACACAGTTCACTGGTCCACAATTCCTTCAAAAATGGAAGGCGTAGCCCTACAAAACCAGAGGCACAACTAAATCTTAGTACTAATTCAAATGCACACTACCTAGCCCTAACCATATATCCATCTGGCCATCATCCTGACCTAAAGCACAGATGAACAATGTGATAACCCCTTATCATACTAAAGTTTTCCTAACCTCTAATCCATATATCTGTCTATCACAGTGAATGCCAATCCAATTTCATAAGGGGTGAATCTGGGTCATGCAGCCTCTTAGGCCACACACGAATGGCTAACCAATGGCCAAATTGTTGAATCCCAACATGAATTTCAATGTAAATACCTGCATTACTTTCTTTTTCAACTTGCTCACCAAGATGATTTATAATGTTAAAGTCTCCATTCACACTTCTACCTTCAAACACTAAATATTTCCATTACACCTGATCATAAATAATTCCTGTAGTATCTTTATCAGATATATCTGAGGCCCTGATCAGTTCCCCCACTGCCTGTAACCGTTTCTACTTTGGTCTTCTTTTTTCTTTATATCAAATATACATTGTTTCTTAACTCTGCCTGCTTATGTTTACACCACAAGTGAAAAGTCATCCTCGGCAAAGCAGTTTGATCGTCAGCTAATGAAAGGGAATACAATCAAATCAAAGAACTTTTTGCTCCTAAAGAGTTCACCGTTTTCCAGCTTCGCAATGCAATGCAGTCTCAAAGCTGCAGTGGCCTTATAAAAGGGGTCCTGGGGCTACATATAATAATATGACAGTGTTACCACATATGTTTTTGATCAACCTATCATCTATCAAACAGTCTACATGGTGATATGACAGTAACGTAAAAAATTTTCATTTAAGCACCATTTTAGCAATTTCACCAAACCACATACCCTCTAATCTTCATTTCATACTATGTCTACCTTCCTAATCTGAACCGTATAACTAAAGATATCCATTGCTACTGCTCTCATTTTTCACCTGTCCCAAGTTATATAAAAGTGTTTCATATCTGTACAAGTCTGCACAAGTACTCCTTTGTAGGAGCTTTTACACACTCAACACAATTACTTTATCTATTCACTATTTGTTTCAGTGTGCCTCCAATTCATCTCACCTGTAAGACTTTACTCATAACTATGACTTTTACACTATAGTACTACCTTTACTGGACTTCACTCCCAAAAGCATATATGCATCCAAACCTCCAATTGTTTTCTGTAAGAAATTGTGTACAGTAACTTAGTTTAGCTTGGCTCCACCTCAAACCTGTTTGAGATTAAAACAATATCAACTGAGCATGTCTTCTATCACTATGGATGACAGAATAAACTATGCTATCAAAATCAGTTTTGTTCATTAACAGTACCTGAGGGTCCACAAAGTACAAGTGGTCGGGGTGTCATTTTGTGAAGTGTGTGGGCCAAACGGAAACCAACGATACCTGCAAAAGTATGAGTTCCAAATGTATGAGTTCCATATGATTACAGAAGCCTAGTTAAAACATAAAATTACATCAAAAAGCTCGGTATAAAATCATTTCTATATAATGAAATCTGCAGTAATAAAACAATTATGTTAACACAATCAGCAATTTCTATGATGATACTTCAGGCCAGTAGTTCTTTAATCTTGACAAGATGCAGCCTTGTATGATTTTGTTTCTTGCAGTGTGACCAGCCAAAGATGTACATGTTGGAAGTTTCAAATTGAAAATTTCAAAGTAAGTACAGGCTGTATTTCAATTATCAAGCAATAACAAATAAGTCAAAACTGCCATCTTAAAGGATGGATGGCTTTGCCTTTCATACAGGAATTTCAAACCACATCAGTTAAGTAAGGGATGTTATCAACAGAGACAATACACAAAAATAACGAGATATTCCCCAGAAAAAAAAATGACTTCTTAAAGTGCATTAATCTGCAGGATGGCCACAAGGAACACCTAGGTAGGCAGCTTCTTTTCCTTTACTCTTCAGCTTTAAAACTCTTTTGAATTTCATGTTTTTCTTAACATCTTTAACCTAAACCCTCTTGAAAATGTAAGCTTTGTGCTAGTGATGTACCAATACCTAATTGTAGCCAATACTGATGCTGGTTTTTAGTACCAATACCAATAACAACTGAAGTGAATACAATACTGACACTGGTTCTTAGTGCCCATATCTGAACCAATACTTTATACAGAAAGATAATTTTTTTCTTATTCTTTTTTCAGTTCACTTATGATAAACAAATCATTTTGTGGTTCAATGTTCACCAAGCTATGTCACATTAAGGTAAAAACATAGTAATAATAATTACAGAGATATTGTACTGTTTTGTAACTATATTCAAATGTAAAGAAAAACATATCAATAATTACAAAGACATTGTGCAGTATTGTAGCTATATTCAGATATAAAAATGGAATATAATATGGTATACTGTTTATCAAAGAATGCAGGCTACTGTAGTCATGAATAGAAATTTCAAGAGATAAATAACTCCAAAAACTTTCTGATTTTTCTCCTAATCAGTTCCTTTTATCTTAGATTTGGCACCTTGTGCATAATAAAGTAAGAACACAGCTGACATATGTTGCATTAACCAAAACAAAAGGACAAGTGCCATCATTTTTAAACAGAAAGAAAAGAGTAATAAACTGAATAACAAGCAATGGTAATTTCATGTAACCAATTAAATCATATAGCTGTGTGCAAAAAATTCCAAAAATGCTTCATGGCAAAAAATTAAATTTTTCCTCAAATACCTCTGTAAAATTTCACATTCTTTTTCATTATCATTTATCATTCATTGTAAAGAATAAAGTACTGACTACATAAGCCAAAATTTTACTGGTACTGATATTATAACAGTAAATCTGGCTGATATCAACACATCACTACTCTCCACCTCCTGAAAATCAACTCTCCTCTTCTCCCCTTTCTTATATCTTTTCTTCTTATACCTGCTCGTTCCTCCCAGCTTAATGAGGTGGTGTCAAGAGCAAATGAACAATGGCCTCAGATGCACACATCCACTCGCTAAAAATCTGGAAACCAAAGCCTATCAATAATGGCCAAGCTCTACACACTAATCTATGTTTTACTCAGTCCCATATGCCCTGATTCAACCCAGTGACAGCACTTCGCTCCCCATATACTGCATCAATTTAATCCTATCAATCCCATGCGAATGCCTTAAGCTCCTGAATGTTCAGGCTTCAATACTCCACATTCTAATGCTGCCATCATGACAAAATCTTATCATAGGCATACCATATTCCTACCTCTTTCTCAATCTCTCTCCTCTCCTTCCTTCCTCTTACTTCTGAAATGTAGATTCTCTTAGTCATTCTCCATTCATGCTCTCCATATACCGAAGCCACTTCAGCACACCCTGATCTGTCCTCTCAATCAGACTGCTCTACCTACTACACACTTCTCTCACATGATCAGCTCACTTCATATCACATGTTGTCCTCAGGCATTACATAGCTGATACATCCCGTCTTACTTTCTTAAGCATTGAAGGCCTAAGAATCACATACAAACAACACAGTAAGGATAACCATAGCTTTAAACACAGGCATCTTAACACTGATAAGCACCTACCTCTTCCTCGAACTTCTTAATGTATCCAGGACCTTAGCCCCCTTTTCCATTCCATGACTGATTTCATCCCCATGGTTCCATCCACTCCCAGGTATAGTACCAAAAACACTCGTTTTCTCCAGGACTTCCCCATTCAAACTGTCTTATCCCTACACTGTCCCTCGGTATCTTCCCTTTGTTCATATTTGCTCTTCACTTCTCAAGTTTGGCCACCACAACTGCAGAAGCACAAAACACTAACAGAGAAGACCAAGAGGAAGGCTCAAAGATGGTATGAGAATTAAGAAAGCTAAGTTACAAAGAAAGGTTAGAGGTCTTATATCTGCCAACCATGGATGAGAGAAGGGTAAAGCATGACTTGATCACAACCCTTACGTTTCTAAAACAAACTGATACAGATGGTGAACAGTTCTTCAAAAGATGTACAGAGAAAACAATCAGAGGTCATGACATGAAATTAATCAAGGAACGTTTTAAAAAGATATAAAGAAGTCAATCAATAGTATTAGAATGGTGGATGAATTCAGTACGATGACTGAGGACATGGTTAATGCAAAAAGCATACATAAATTTAAGAAGTTGTATAATAGTAAAGAATCTTCAGGAGATTGGGCAAACCAGTGTAAAGCTCCCTCCCCTTACAATAATAGTAGTACTTACAATGGTCTTCAAAGTTCCTCCGACCATCCTCTGAATTTCATACAAAAATTTGGGTGGAATATATTACACATCCCCACCAACAGCAATCCCACATCCCTGAATTGCAGTTCTATTCTACAAACACATCAAGCCCATCTCACAGACAAGAGCAGCCTCATTCTAACCACTGTGAACGTCATTGATAAGCAGTTCACCCTATTGTAAATTTTACCTTTAAATTTCTTGAAACCAAGTCTTCATTTCTTACTCTATTTTTTGAACATCTGGCAAAAATCATTTTCATCATACTCAATATCAATATAATTACCATAATTATTATCATTATTACAAATCTGACTTAAGCTGAGGTGTATATTTACATCAAGTTATGAAAGAGATGTGTAAAGACCACAGGCCACAAGTGTAAAGCTCTAACTGAGTACATAAATAGTAAAGAGAAAGTAAAATATGTAGCCCTAATCACAGTGTTTCATTAGTTTCATCACCCTAATTAAATTGGCTGATCGCTTATCAATAGCCAGGGTCGTCAAGGTATAACAACCAATCAAAAATTTGTGAACACTTTCAGGTGTTCAGGAATATTCTATTACCATACATGCTGTCACTGTATATACAGGCCTCAATCACTTACTTAGACATCAAAAACTGATAAAGTTGGTCCAATAAATGGCAAATTAAAGACTGCACCAACTTACCAGTTAGCAGCAAAGAATTTGCCCAGTATAATGGAGGACAAAAATCACAAACGTTAATAACACCTATATAGCAATTAATTACTTCCTTTGGACTGTGTAAAATCCTCATGACCAATAATAAACCAAGCAAATGCAAACACAGAGGCTGCATGATGCACGATAACAATTTGGTTGACAACTCTTGGCAATTATCTAGTCACATGTAATTTGAATATGCCTTACCTAAAATAAACAAATATATACTTTATTTACCATATTATAAATATTATTATTATCTTACCATTATCATTATCATCATAATTATTATTACTATAATAAATGAAAAAGTTATGATAGCAAATGGATATAAACTCTCAAGATAATCTGTGAAGCAAAATAAATCAGAAATCATACAATATTTCCTTTGATATGCAAGAGTATATAATACATATAAAGACTGTTGTTGCTGCCAAACATACTTAGCTGATATACAGATCATTGTAAGTCATAAACAAGTGTATGTTAAAATGTGTATGCAGTTAAGAGTCGGGAAGTAAATTACGTTAAATGTTCCCCCAACATGGTACAATGTTCCCCTGGCACTTTTAGAGGCTCAGCAATCCTGTCCAGAAGGAAGCCATGTAAGTAATGAGATGAACCACCTTCCCAAGGCAGCCTACAGACGGAACCAGACACGGCACACACTCACCTGTCCACAGTGACAGCAGATTGTGGAATGACCGCTCGAGCTCGCATGTCCCACCACCTGCTGTTACCTTCCTTCACCCCCACCCTCCCCCATCCAAGAGGGAGAGTAATAACCACTCAACTGGGGAGGGTGGGGAGATGCGTGCAGGTCGCCTTAATTACAAGGAGCTGAGGATCAATAGCTGTTATTGACGTCTGTCAACCTCTCCCTCACCCACCTTCATCCCCGAGACTGAGTGTAAACGAATGTGGCCTTTTTTGTCTGTTTTCCTGGTGCTACCTCGCTGAAGCAGGGGGTGACATTGCTGTTTCCTGTGGGGCAATGTAGTGCTGGGAATGGAAAAAGGCAAGCAAGTATGAATATGTACATGTGTATATCAGTATATGTCTGTGTATGTATATGTATGTATAAGTATATATGTTTATAAGTACAAATTTTCTTTTTTCTAATAATTGATCACCATTTCCCATGTCAGTGAGGTAGTGTCAGGAAACAGACAAAGAATGGCCCATCCACTCATATACACATGAATACACATAAACACCCATACACACACATATATATATACACATACATATCAACATATACACTGAACTATATATAGAGTGGAACTAGTGTTAGCTCCCTCATATTAGTACTCTACCAGAACACTGAACTATATATAGAGTGCAACTAGTGTTGGCTCCCTCATATTATCAGGATGGTGTTGAAGTAGCGTCCAGGACCAGTGTATACCCTCCAAATCTGGTGTACTTTCCTCTCATCAGGCTTCTATTCTTGACATGATCATGGGAAACATCTGAAAATGTTTCCTCTTCCCTGACCAAAAGATACCCAATAAATATGAAACTAATAATCCAAATTTTTTCATACATGAAACAATTAATTACAAGACTTAATGGCCCTAAAACGACATTTCAACATCAGATTCTTATTTAGCATGAAAACTGCTTCTAATATTGAGGTTTTCAAGGAAATATATTTACCTAAAAAGAAAAAAAACTTAAGGGGTATTTCTTTTGCCTGAAAACCTTTTGTTTTAAGACTGAAATATAATGAGAGGCTTCTATAATTGAAATTATTATAGGAAATAACTCATTTTACTTCCCGAGACTGATAGATATCCAATAAATGCATTACTAGTAATCAAAACAATCTTTCAAAAAAGTCATTTCAATGCTTAATTACAGAGCTTAATCCCAAACTCCTAATGAGCATGAAGGAACTAGCATAAGCCTTCCTTTACATAACTAACCATCCTGGTACAATTAGGGAGACAGCGTTAGCCTCCCTCTACATACCTAACCATCCTGGTAGCAAGAGGGAGCCACCAATGGCTTCCTTCTACATAACTGACCATCCTAGTAGCATGAGAGTGAGCATCAGTCTTCCTCTACATGACCAACCATCCTGGTAGCAAAAGGCAGCCAGTATCATCCTTCCTCTACACAACTATCTATCCTGACAACATGAGGGAGCCACCATCAGCTTCCCTCTCCAGAACTTATCATCCTGGTGGTATGACAGAATCAGCAGCAGCCTTTGTTTACATGACTCACAATTCTGGTTACATGTGGAAGCCAGCACCAGCCTCCTTCTACATAACTAACCATCCTGATAGCATAAAGGAGCCAGCACTAGCCTCCCTCTACATGACTAACAATCCTGGTCACACGAGATAGCTGGCACCAGCCTCCCTCAACATGAATAACCATACTAATACCATGAGGGAACCAGAATCAGCCTTCCTCAGCACAATTCAACATCCTGATAGCACCAGCTTCCCTATACAAGACCCATCATCCTCTTAATCTTAGGGAACTAACACAAGTCTTCCTCAACATGGCTGACCATCCTTGTAAAATGATGGAACCAATATGCTAATAGTTCAGCAGCAGGTAGGCAGGATGGTGGGGGAGGGATATTGACGTCCTCATTCAATTATTGGTGTTTGATTATCGAGATGGTCAACCTTGGGCCCCGACTGATGGGTCTCTCTTCTAAATACCTGTCGTGTGTAGTGGCTCTCTAACTGACTAATATGTTTTGATGTCATTATTACTACTTTACAACCCCAGGAACAAATTTATGGATTTCCTGCAGCTTCAATGCTGAACTCCAGGCAGGTGCAGAAAAATGATGGATTTCTATTAAGTAAGGAGTTTCTCAATAATTGTGCACCTTTCCATCCACTGACGATGATATAGCCTCACTGAAGGCGACTTCCGGCACACAGTGTAACCATTTGCTGGTGAAGTCCAGTAACACCAATGTTTCCAGCCCCCCGCTCCCTTCCCTTTTAGTCACCTTCTACGACACGCAGGGAATACGTGGGAAGTATTCTTTCTCC
>JAUTXX010468855.1:0-12566 GCA_032273605.1 Panulirus laevicauda
GACTGAGTGTGAGCAAATGTGGTCTTTGTTGTCTTTTCCTAGCGCTACCTAGTGCGTGTGGGGGGGAGGGGGGTTGTCATTTCATGTTTGGCGGGGTGGCAACAGGAATGAATAAAGGCAGCAAGTATGAATTATGTATTTGTGTATATATGTATATGTCTGAGTATGTATATATATGTATACGTTGAAAAGTATAGGTATGTATATATGCGTGTGTGGACATGTATGTATAAACATACGTATGTGGGTGGGTTGGGGCCATTCTTTCATCTGCTTTCTTGTGCTATCTCGCTAACGCGGAAGACAGCGGCAAAGTATAATAAATATAAATTAAAAATATATATGTATTTAAAATTTTGTCAGTAACCAATATAGAGTTTGTGCGAACTTAATACAAGACTTTTAAAAAATATTATACAAATACACTATAAATTCTCAAAAGCTAACTGTGATTGAACTTTCTATGTTGTATCTGTGGTAAGAGTTTGGTCCACCTTTACTAACCAGTTTTTCAAATACTTAAACAAACCATAATATTTAAGTTCATATTTCAATATATCTTTATCAGTATGCCTTTCCTACACTCACAGTGGATGGCATTAGCAGATATGCCCCAAGCTACTACAGATGCTAACCACCTTTACATCTTGAAGTGCTAAGGATGCAATAGCAAATCCTAAAATTCTTTTAAGGTGCTTTAGTTATCAAATATTGGAGGCAAGCACCCCTCACATAAAGGAAAGACTTTTTGGAGAACTGTTTTGTCAATAGCTTAACCTACAACTTGTATCCATTCGGCACATGACAACAGAAAATGACAGGGTGAAAATGTCCACCAAGAAGCATATACCATGGCAGCAATGAAATGTTAATGGTGTGTTTTTGTTTTAGACCCTATCTTTGAGAAATATATGCAAAAGAAATCACAGGTCGGTGAACACGTACCATCTTAAGTTATACAAATAATGCTCTGTTTAACTGTGGTTGATGGCTCAGTTAAAAGCTTGTTGCTTTACAAACTGTCCTACCACTACTACTACCTCCTATTACTATGATGCTGCTGCCCTCTCTGTTCCACAGGTTTTATTTCAGCCATTTCTCTCATGAGTTGTCTGCCAGTGTTCCAGTCACAAGGCCTGGTCCTGTGGCATACAAATGGCTGCTGCTTCCCAGTTTTTGTACACAAAATGCCATTCAAGGATTGACCATTATACCTTCCTCTATCCTTGAACAGCAGTGCTATGTTATTTTCTTTCTACTTTCATCATTCCCTCTTCCAAAGGCCTTTTCACCTTTGACTCTCGAGGTTTTCATTCTTGAATGTGTTATCACATTTACTGTACCCTTGGGATGTTTCCATACATACTGCACATACAAAGTATTGTAAGCAGGTTTAATGTTGGCTTTACTACATATCACTGGCTTTCATGGATATCATCTGCATGGGTGGTAGCTGGGCCTCTCATCATACAGTTGGCTCATGTCGAAATTTGTCTCAGTGTGCCCACCACACCGGTACCTTATGAATGTGGCCAATGTGTCTATTTTTGTACAACTTTTAATGAATTTTTTGCTCTGATATCTCAGTGTTATGGTGTGGAAACCACATATATAACTCCCTCAAGGGTGGCCGTGGCAGAGTCTCTGTAACTGGTGAAACTCGTGTCACTTTTTAGCCTTTACTGCCTCACCCTTAACCAGCCATTGGCAGAAGGCAACTTTATTGCAGTGTTTCCAAAGGCTCCTACCTGATGTTCCTACTAACTACTTCTACCTAATGTTCCAACCTAATACTCCCACTTATGTTCCTATTGACTACTTCTATCTATTGCTCCAACCATTTTGCTAAAAGGCAGGGATTACACCTAATGCTTACTGTAGGAAAATCTAGTTATGAAGAATGAGTTGTGGAAGTTAAGTATTGTCAAGTGTTATGTGCGACAAGGAGAGATTGTACGTTTGTGGACAGAATACCAGAAGTCCACTTGTGGATGAGGCAGAAAGAAAAGACAGCTACCTGGGTCAGAGGAGTGCAACTTGACAACCATTGAAGTGCTGGCTCACTACGCAGCCATCACTAACCCTCCCAATGCCCAAGCAGGTAGTACTGGTAATATACCTCCCTGGTCAGCAGCTGCCTACTAACTACTACCTACCATCTTTATCAACTGTATCATATGTTTTCTCCAGATCCATACATGCCACATACTAATATGTATTTATGTATGTTTAAATGCATATTGAAGTGTTACCATACTCCACTAGCTTGGGGTTACACTACAAATGAAGAGTCACCTTTGGCATATTATTGTCAGTTGACAAAACAGAATAGTCATCAAAGAGCTTCACTCTGCAAAGTAGTCCATCCGGTCCCTGTTACTGCTTGTGGTGCTGTTTTGGAGATGACTTATAAAGAACTACCCTGTGGTAACACCAGAACTCTTTCAGAGAGAAGTTTTTGGACAACCATAGATAATATATGTACACATTGGCATTACCAGACTCTGCCTGCTTGCAGACCATGAGTGCCAAGTCACCTTAAGTGGTTAGCTTGTGTCATAGGAATACAATTCCATAAGAGTTCTCATTCCTAAGGAGTTCATCCTTTCCTTGCTACTGGATGCAGCATACCCTTTGAAATTGTAGAAACCCTTTGAGGAGGGGTTCAAGGGGTTTTATGACATATTTGAAGGGTAGAAGCTTGAACATGCAGGAAAGTGAGAGGCTTACAAGAGAGAATGGATTGGAGTAATGGAGTATATGAAGGTTGACATACTGCCAATGGGCTGAACCAGGACACATTAACTGGTCAGTGAAAACCAGAGAGAGGTCTCGGGGGGGCTT
Source organism: Panulirus laevicauda (assembly GCA_032273605.1). Taxonomy (NCBI): domain Eukaryota; kingdom Metazoa; phylum Arthropoda; class Malacostraca; order Decapoda; family Palinuridae; genus Panulirus; species Panulirus laevicauda. Next base: position 2,845 of record JAUTXX010468855.1, read on the forward strand.
CAGTGTGAATAGGGGTTCTGGTTTTGGTGCATTGTGCAAGACAGCTAAAGAGTGGATGTGAGCAAATGAGACCATTCTTTATCTTTTCCCAGTGGTTCCTTGCTACACAGGAAACAATGTAGCCTGCAGTGCATGAAGATGAACTGTTCATGGAAGATTCTGCTAATGCCACCTAATATGAACATGGGAAAAGGCAATACAGTATGATAAAGGCAATGAAACAATCATGTAATTATTCATAAAATATATATTCATACAAAAGTTCAAATATTATAGCTATATACAGTTACTATAATTTAATCTCAGAAAGTCTACGTTTCTTTTGAGAGTAATACATGTTTTATGTTCATATAAAGGTATGTATGTATGTACAGCAGTCCCTTGCCAACCATGAGGGTTTAATTCCTGGAAGACCCCTTGGTTGCCAAAAATGCAGTTGACAAGGTACTAAGGCTACGAGACATTGGAGGTTGGGGGGTAACCCCCTGAGAGACATAACTTGCCTATGGAAAATGGGTGGTTTGGGGAGTAACCCTTAAAATAACATCATATTTTCTGGCAAATAAGATGCGCTCTTTTCCTGAAAAATATCTCCAATAGTTACCGTGCCTTCAATCCCAAGGTTACCCCAGTCTTAACATCTGTAAGTCATGTGCCTTGCTGAAGGAGACTTTACTTTAAATTCCAAATAAGCTGAATTATCATTTGCGTATCAAACACGACATACAAACCTTTTCTCGATGGACAAAGAAGATATGTTCCTAAATAATGGTGTGCAAAAATCAAAACTGTATAAATCATACCTATTATTACAAAGTACAAATGGGCCAGTCCCTGCAGATTCTACCAGGTAAGAGACTATTCATGAATAGTTTGAAGTATCAATGATTTTGCAGGGACATCCCCTCTGTGTTAAAGATTTAGTTAAAAGCATGTTCTATGCATGCTAAATTCATACTTTTTTGTTGGATGATGGTATGAGTAAATATCAAATGTATGTATGAACTAGGGAGTTTTTGCTGAATGTTCCCTTCTAAATTCAGCATACATCTTATATGCCAGAAAATATGGTAATACCTATAATGAACACTTCATGGTTAAAAATAAGCATTTTATACTTCAAAACATGCTGGCTCAGTAATACCAAAATGCCTCACAAGAGACACTGCACTTTCACCACAAGCAAGAAGATTAAGTAAGTCCATTTTTTGCTCTAAACATATCACTTTCCTTGCCCTCTTTGGGGTAGCACTACTCACATCATTACCTTTATGCTTAGAGACCATGCTGTACTATACTGTGCATAAGGGTAAAAAGGAGCAAAAATTTCAAAATTAAAGGAGGTATTATCAATCTGCAATGAGATCACTCAGGGAGTTCCTCACATAACAAGTCAGCATGTAAGAACAACACAGACAGAGCATGAATGGTAATGTCAGGGTGATACGATGACCTCACTTAAACAATGCTGAGTGCATCTTCTTAGTACTATCATTGGATCCCACTAGGCTTGGCTATGAGCAGCCTGCAGCCATACAACACTTATCTGATGTGCTGGTAAAATGGTATACATTATTGTAAGCATGTATACTCAAAACTGTTTGACAACACCATGGTAAGCAAGGGACCTCTGTTTGTATGTATGTATCTATGTATGTATGTATGCAAGTAAGTATAACAATACAGTATATAAATATTTCATGTTAGCACATCCACAAGAGGTGCTATGAGATACCAAAACACATGATAAATTTACAGATATATACCACAATAATAGCATGGAATGAAACAATATATGATACTGAACTTACATGGGAATTGATGGATCTTTAATTCAGTTCTATAACCTGAACTAAACTTCACCTGCCCAATTACCCCTCCCTTTCAAAAGCAACAGTAACAAAACTACAAACCACACACAAAAGATCACTCATAACAGTTACCAGTTCCTTGGCAACTACATATATTCAACACTTGAACAATGAAACAAATATACTTTCAATACAAACCCACCTCAACATGCTTGGCACTTAATTCTATACAAATGTACACAACCCTTCCCACCCAAACTACTCCATTACTACCCACTAACCCTCATGTAAAAATGAGCTTATCCCTGCCTTAAACTTTAAATGTCCATACTTGCAGCTTCCCACACCACCATCAGACACAAAACTGATGAAACAAATTTACAATGAACTTACTTTGGTAAGCATTAAACATCTGCCCCCATAACTCGGTTTTAAAACTACACTTTGAAAAATATAAACCAATCTGAAACTACACTTCCCAAACATGTATGATATACACTCTCATTTACATACTAGACATCATACATCTTTCCAACAGTACAAACAAGGATTCAACAATATATTGCAAGACTCCTATTGGCCATTACGCATCTTACACATTGAGGACATCGAACACCTACTCCTCAACTGTCCGACACTCACCTAACAAAGAAAAACACTCAATATCACCTTTTTTCTTGATCTATGGTCCCATCTGGTGGTCATGGCTAACTTCCTGATTGCTCCAGGAGCCCCATAGAAGGGTTTCCTGGAGCAGGAGGGTAGGTAAGGTACTTGTATTACCCTCTCGTAGACTACTGCTCAAAATGATGCAGTTGGAAAAGCTGACTCATTGTGACATTTTGGGGTAGTATTCAAAAGTTAATATTTATTAAAAATATGGCAATCCTTTCTTAATGATGTAGAAAACAGACACTATGTATGAGCTGTAACTTGAATAGTCTGGTGATCCAAAGCCTGGAAATCCATGCTTCAAAATGATACACCATAGTTTGCACACATATCTTTGACTTTCAAAGCTTTCAACTTTTCTCTACGAAACTGGAAAACAATCATGCCTTTTAGAAGAAAAAGCCCTAAATCCGATTAACAAAAAAATCCCAATATCATCAAAATTACTCAAATCTATGTAATGCAATAAATTCTGAGAGGAAACTTATCACTTGAGAAATAGCATCTCAATGAAAAATCCAAACACTTCTTTGTGAAGTCATAATCAGTGTATGGATAATTCTTAGTATTTTAATCATACTGTGTGAGCAACAACAACTATAAAGAAAAAATCCATAATAAATAATCAATTGTAAAATACCTAAGGCTTGACTTAATTTCAAACAAAAATATGTTTTGTGGAACTGTTCTCTACTTCTTGTATTCTTCGTCAACATAATCTAATGCAAAATAACTCAAGCTGGATAATACTGTAACCAATAACTATTTACCTGCTATCAATTTCCAAACAAATTAATGATAAGGCTTTTGGACAAATTTTGAAATGATGGGTGTCCAGTTGCATACACACTTTTTCAGGTAATTCATTATTTGTACTGTTTATACAAACACTGATAGTTTTTTATGTATCATGAAAACAATACAAATCTTATAATGAAATGACCTGATAATTCTTTACCACTGGTATTCATTTTACAAAATGGTTTTACTCCAAATATTTATTCTATACAGAAATAAGCAGCAATATGCATTAATTATGTCAACCAAACAAGCATAAATCACTGTTAAATTTACAATAAAATAAAACTTAAACTCAGTTATTTTGTATTTTGGGTTTAAAGAATTCCTGAAAAACTATTAAAAAAAATGCTACATACTATATTTTATCACTTGGTTTACTTTTTTGTTATTTTTTCTGAGAAAAATATGTATTCAGAAATTAATTGGCCAAGCCTTTATGCAACACCATCAATGCCAAGCAATCTTTTTATGTCTGATATGTGATAAATATCTATGGCTACCAGTCTTAACACTGTGGACAAGATATTCAACTGGATATGTATGACTGAGCAGGAAGATTATCCCAGGGGGGTGGGAAAAAAAAATCATGTGAAAGCATATGCCCCACTGGTTCCCCAGTAATAATGAAACTTCATGAATGCACATTTTAAACTAAAGTTGAAAACATAAAATATGATTAGCAAAACTTCCCAGCTACCATATGCCTTCATTCATAAGAAAAGATACGAAGGGAGGGGGCACCATCTAATGCAAGGAAAAACTCTGCTTGTTCTATGACTCCTGGCTGTTACAACCAGTTTTCCGTGTATCATAATGATGAAAAAATGTAACATACAGTCAGCAACCAGGAACGAGACCCAGTTCCAACCCAAGAAATAATCTTAGTCCTTGTATAAAACTGCAACTCAAAACCCAAGTGGAATTTGTAACAGTTTACTGATAAGAATAGGCAGTAATGTGCCAATTCATTTTATCTTAACTTATTTGTTCTCAAGATACAAATATATGTATAACAGAGGAACTCCAACAAGAAACACTGTCCCTGCAAGGAAAATTTTCCACCAAGTAATGCCCCAATCCGAACCAGCACACTTATCCTCTGTTTGATCTAGTGGACGGAAACGGGGGTTTGTTAAAACTGCAGCAACTTCATCTAAAGAATCTTTATATGAGTGTGTTTTCTCACGGATGTTAGCCAGGTCTTTCTGCATTGCATCCAAAAATCTCTTTGCTTCCTCCTTTGTGCGAGTATCCCTCAAAATACGATCAATACTAATGTAACCCACGTGCATTTCAGAATCACTCTCACACTCACTGCAACTGCTTACACTTCTTGTTCCTAATACTGCTGCCCTAGTATTTGCTACAGTATTATTTTCACAAGAATCTTGTTTTTGTTCCTCTTGTAACATCTCAGCAAAGACTGAGTTAGCTCTCACTGGAATTTTCAGAGACTTCAGGGCGAAAAATTCTCTTTCTTGTATAATCTTGTTGACTCTCTTTAATTCTGACACCTGAAATGAAGTTGATAATCAGACTTACCTAAAGCATTCATCATCATTGCTTCAAATCATTCATTGCTTCAAAGTCCTTTAACATTCCAGCTTGAACAGATATATACAGCTGCAATATTACCTCTAAAGAATTTAAGAAACAAGAGTTGGTAGCCAAACGAATCAATGTGCGCTCTAGTTTCACAGGTAGTCATGTGTCTTAGTATTTGTACTTATCATAATATTAGTGTATCAACAACATTGATTCTAAAAAGCTGAATTCATTGGTTGAAAAACCATGCCTCATAATTCTAAAAGCAAGTTTGATTTTCACACAAATAAAGTACTCATGACCATATGCTGGCAATAATTATGTATAATTGATGAAAAAATGAAAAATGCTTAAGCAAATGCACATGGGATGGATGTACACATACATAAAAAAAAATTAAGTTTCTGAAGGGAAAATAGCTTATTTTAAAGGATAGTGTGGAGTTCTGAGAGAGTATGGATAAATAACATGACCAATGAAAAGAACCCAAAAACAAAAAAGCAACCCTCTTCCCTCATGGTAATACTACCACTAGTGACGTCAGAATGATTTGTGCACATTAAATATTCTTGTGTACCTCAAATATTCAAGCAAAAAATAAAACAGGAATAAAGAAGTAAAAAATGTGATAAGTTTTGCAAATTACATGACAGGTGAAGCAGTAACATGAAGAAAACTTAGGTACACAGGTGTTGTCCAATATAATGAGCAAAGTAGTATAACCCACAGTCACATTTCCTTATAGCATGAATAAGAGTTTGTTGGCAAGCTACATGACTACAAAACTAAGGAAGAATTATTAGCATAGGAAATGACATAGTAGATAAGAATATGACAATCATATTCTGGAAGACTGTGAGGGGTAGTGCGCACAATCTGAGATGTATGAGAGGGTTAGGCAAGGATTTATCCTGATCATATGACAGTAATACCATATGTATATCCAGCCTTCAATTCTCAATATTAGGTTTGTAATCAACCTTTAAGTATAGACGGTCTATGAGTTGAAATATGAAGGAAAGTGTCAGGATAAAAGACAAAATGTTCAGGAATGAAAGCTAATGCATAAAACTAAATTCCAGGAGAAGTAAAATTGGAAGCTCATGGATGAAACAGTGCAAAGTGAGGATGATTTAATGGAAGCACATCCTCCAAACTCAATACTCCCCTAACCTCCCCACTTACTGCTTCCCCTCATCACCACCTAATACTTCCCCATTCATTGCTTCCAATCCTCCCCTACTACTGCTTCCCACTCTACTTTGCTGCTCCCCTTCATGCTCACCCACACAATTTTCAACTTCCCTCAGCTTATCCCTCCTAAACCAGTGTACAGGATATCAGCAGGTCAGTGGCAATCAAAAGTCCTACTACCTGGGTCCAGCTTGGCAACTCAGGGTGGGTGTGGAGATGTCTATGTTTGCATTTTTGTACTTTGAAGAGGGTATGTTTCAAAAAAATAAAGCTCTTGTTCACCTTGTAAAAACTTTCTTATAATGTCCTACCACACAGGGAAGAGTATCAGCAATATAAATCTTATCTGTAAATCCTTCCATTACATGTAGTATATGCAGTATATCATTCAATCACTGTGTCATCTGTCTGTGAGCACATTTTGGTAAGCATGATAACTCAAGAACAACACAAGAAACAAATTTTATACACCAGAGGAACCCTTGTGGAAAACAGCTTCACAAATTTTCTTATTACTAATATCTTCAGCATCTAAACTCCTTGAAAAACTAATCCAAAACAGAATTGACCAAAATAGCTCAGTCTCACCTACACACACAGCAAGGCTTTTGACTCAAATGCTTCAGTACCATAATGCACACAGACCTCACACAATACATCCTGGATATCTTCAACCAACCACAACACCCTACCCACACAGTACTGACGATGAGAGACATCATCTCCTTTTGTGTTTCCTTCTTCATAAAACCTTGTTTCCTTCTTCATATAACCTCTCTACCTTTGAGAGTCATGTCTAAAAAAAAACCTGTAGTTCACTAATTAGTTTCTGTTTTCTTTTCCACTCACTTTCATCAAAGATGCCCTTTGCCTGGGGCATTTTACCCATGCCATGTCAGACACTATAAAATGAAAAAGCAAGGACAAACAATGTTTGCATGTGGTGTAACTGTGAGTGATGATTAGGTATTCAAATTGTGATTATAACCTATATCATTAATCCATGAGTTAGGTAAGATACTTCTGAAGGAACTGTATACATATCAATGTAAAATAAGAAAGTACCATACATTTTGACAAGCTTGAGATAAAATTGTAAGTCCTGGGCCAAACATTTATCAGTTGGCTGAGATGTCTTTGGCCATTTCTATTTGTTCTATCAATCTGGATTACTTTATAGAACAGTATCACGTATACAAAACATACTGTTAAAACTACAATATAATCAGACCACAATCCACGTGCCATGTTTAATAACATCCAAAAAATTACAAAATTTAAACACTGCTCAGTCCTAAGGATTGTGGATTTTCAAGTTTTAACCTGAATTGAAATCACAAAGGTTCTATGTAGTACACTAATAAGATGACTATGAGTAAATGTGTTGTATTAGGACCTCAAATGTTTGAGTGAGCAGCTGATTATAAACAATGGCATGAGATTTTGTCAAAAGTATTTTTCATGGTAGCTTTTACAATCAATATTTCATGCATCTCATCAAAAATAGCTTCAAGGTCACTAAAGTCAGGCAAAACAAATAAATCTGGTTCCTGAATTTCACATAAAACAGAGCTTATTACTTACCGGGATCCTGTACTTAAGAGCAATTCCAGTTAACGTTTCACCACTTTGTATTGGCCGGTCAACAAGATGCTCATAGTCAGACATAAACTTAGCTGAAGTGCCTGTTGAAGGACTTTTGCTACCATTGCTGTTATTTCTGCCACCAATTCTTTTCAACTCAGTCCCCTGTGATGTAAATAATTCCTCTTCGTCTTCATCATATGATATGTAGCAGTTATCAGATCCCTTTTCAACACTAGAGAGTCGTCTATATTTGTAGTTCCTAAAGTTATAACATGTACAAGTATTAATCAGTCGTAAAGCCTGTACTATAGACATATACACAAAATAAAAAACTGAGAATACTTGAAGTGAAAAAACATTGTGAACATGAGTAAACTTTTAAACACAATGGGAACACTAACAACATTCATGTAAAAGAGAAAACACAGAGCTAAAAAAAATACAAACAATCATAAAAAACACCCATAAACTGAGTCAGTGTGGTAAATAGAGACTGAATCAGTTTGGTGAAAGAGAAAAACAATTATGAAATTTTGCCATGAGGAAGGGTTATCACACACTGATTACCACACAAGCTAATTCCTTAACATTGTACAACTACTATTCCCTACTGCTAAGTACAGTGTATCACTGTCAAGCATGAGTTCAACTTAAATTGTTTTCAGCCATTCAGTTTTCTTTTTAAAGGGTTCTGCACATATTTTTTGCGTACCATATTCTCATTTACTTCACAGAATCACACATCATTTTCTTGCTAAGCTCTCATGTATATCTATCTATCTATCTATCTATCTATACTTACCACAGGACCAATTTCCATGAAAGTTGTAGTCTTCACCAGGATATTTCTAAAAGATTCCACAGCCCAAGGCTGCAAGGTGACTTTTCACTTTTGGTGTGGCCTTGAGCAAGTAGTCTAGTAGATATATAGATATATAGCTGTCATGTGTAATGCACCAAACCCATAGCTCCCTATCCACATCCAGGCCCCACAGACCTTTCCATGGTTAACTTCTGACACTTCACATGCTCTGGTTCAGTCCACTGACAGCATGTCGACCCCAGTATACCACATCGTTTCAATTCAGTGTATTCCTAGCACACCTCTCATCCTCCTGGATGTTCCGGCCCCGATAGCTCAAAATCTTTTTCATGCCATCCTTCCACCTCTAATTCAGTCTCTCTCTTCTCCTTGTTCCCCCTACCTCTGACACTTATATCCTCTTTGTCAATCCATATGTCTAAACCATTTCAATACACCCTCTTCTGCTCTCTCAACCACACTTTTTATTTCCTCACATTTCTCTTACCTCTTCATTATTTACTCAATCAAACCACCTTACACCACATATTGTCCTCAAACATTTCATTTCCAACACATCCACCCTCCTCCATACAACTCTATCTACAGCCCATGCCTCGCAACTATATAGCATCATTGGACTTACTATTACTTCAAACATACCCATTTTTGCTCTTCAAGATAACATTCCCTCCTTCCACACATTCTTCATCGCTCCCAGAATCTTCGTCCCCTCCCCACCCTTTGACTCACTTCTGTTTCCATGATTCCACTCTCTGCTAAGTCCACTCCCAGGTATTCACACTTATACCCCAATCAACTTGTCCCTCAACCCTACTCAACCTAATAACCTTGCTCTTATTCACATTTACTCCCAACTTTCTCTTTTCACACACTTTTCCAAACTCAGTCACCAACTTCTGCAGCTTCTCAATCAAATCAGCCACTATGGCTGTATCACTGGTGAACAACGACTGACTCACTTCCCAGACCGTCTCATCCCTAACAGACTGCATACACCCCCTTCTCTCCAAAACTCTTGCATTCACCTCCCTAACCACCCCATCCATAAACAAATCAAACAACCATGGGGATATCACACACCCCTGCCGCAGACCAACAATCACTGGGAACCAGTCACTCACCTCTCTTCCTATTCGTACACATGCCTTACATCCTTGGTCAAAACTTTTCACTGCTTTTAGCAACTTACCTCTCACTCCATATACCCTTAAGACCTTCCACAAAGCATCTCTATTAACCCTAACATATGCCTTCTCCATATCTATAAATGCTACATACAAATCCTC
>JAUTXX010468965.1:0-22824 GCA_032273605.1 Panulirus laevicauda
AACACCACACTAAACAGAAGACTGTGGTTAATCTGCTATGCTAACAAAACCATCATTATCAATAGGCGACTAAGGTAAATCTTTCATGTAAACGACACCACATCGATCAAAAGAAGGCTACAGTTAATCTTCCATGATAACAACACCATCAAGATCAACAGAAGACTACGTTTAATCTACAATGCTAGCAACACTACCATGATCAACAGAAGAATACGGTTAATATGTCATGCTAACACCAGCCTAATCAACAGAAAACTAAGGTTAATCTGCCATGCTAACGACACCACCATGATCAACAGGAGATTAAGGTTAATCTCCTATGCTAACAGCACAATGAAGATCAACAGAATACTACGGTTAATCTGCCATGCTAACAATACAATCATGATCAACAAAAGAATCCAGTTGATCTGTCATGCTAACAACACCAGCCTAATCAATAGAAGATTATGGTTAATCTAACATGCTAACAACACCACCATGATTAACAGGAGACTAAGGTTAATCTGCCATGTTAACAACACCACCAAGATAAACATAAAACTACGGTTAATGAGCCATGCTAAGAACAACACCATGATCACTAGAAGATTAAGGTAAATCTGCCTTGCTAACAACACTGCCATGATCAACAGAAGACTACGGTCAATCTACATTGTCAACAAAGCCGCCAAGATTAACAGAAGACTACGTTTTATCTGACATGCTTACAACACCAATTTGATCAACAGAAGACTAAGGTCAATCTGGCATGATAACAACACCACCATGATCAACAGAAGGCTATGGGTAATCTGCCATGGTAACAATACCACCATAATCAACAGGAGACTACGGTTGATCTCCTTTGCTAACTGCACCACCATGATCAAGAGAAGGCTTAGTCTAATCTGCCGTGCTAACAACACCACAAAGGTCAACAGAAGACTACTGTTAATCTGCCATGCTAACAACACCAACAAGATCAACAAAATACTACGGTTAAGCTCTCAAGCCGAAAACACCACCATAATCAGCAAAAAATACGGTAAATCTGCCATGTTAACAACACCACTCTAATCCACAGAAGACTGCGGTTAATCTGTTATGCTAACAAAACCACCATGATTAACAGACGATTAAGGATAATCTGCATTGTTAACAACACCACCATGATCAGCAGGAGCCTACGGTTAATCTCCCATGCTAACAATTCCATCAAGATCAACGGAACACTACGATTAATCTGCCATGCTAACAACACAACCATGATTAACACAAGAATACGGTTAATCTGCCATGCTAACAACACCAGCCTAATCAACAGAAGAGTACACTTAATCTAACATGCTAACAACACCACCACGATCAACAGGAGACTAACGTTAATCTGCCATGCTAACACCACCAAGATAAACATAAGAGTACGGTTAATGTGCCATGCTAAGAACAGCACTATGATCAGCAGAAGATTAAGGTTAATCTGTCTTGCAAAAAACACCACCATGATCGGCAGAAGACTACGGTTAATCTACATTGTTAACAACACCGCCAAGATTAACAGAAGACTACGTTTCACCTGCCATGTTAACAACACCAATATAATCAACAGAAGACAAAGGTTGATATGCCATAGTAACAACACCACCCTAATCAACAGAAGACTATGGTTAATCTGCCATGCTTGCAACACCACCATCATCAACTGAAGATTAAGGTTAATCTGCCATGCTAACAAAACCATCATGATGAACAGGAGACTACGTTATTCTCATAGTAACAAACCACCATGATCAACAGAGGGCTATGGTTAATCTGCCATGCTAACAACACCACGAAGAACAAAGAAAACAACGGTTAATCTGCCATGCTAACAGCACCACCATGATCAAGAGAATATTAAGGTTAATCTGCCATGCTAACAACACCACCAAGATCAACAGATGACTACGGTTAATATGCCATGCTAAGAACCCCACCATGATGAGGATTAAGGTTAATATGCCATGCTAACAACACCACCATGGTCAACAGAAGACAACGGTTAATCTGCTATGCTAACAACACCACAATGATCAACAGAAGACTACGATTAATCTGCCATGCTAACGACACTACCAAGTTCACCTGAAGACTACGGTTACTATGCCATGCTAACAATAAGCCCATGATCAACAGAAGACTACGATTAATATGCCATGCCAACAACACCACCAAGATCAACTGGAAACTACGGGTAATCTGCCATGCTAGCAACAAGACCATGACGAAGAGAAGACCACGATTAATTTGTCATGCTAAAAGCACCACGAAGATCACCAAAAGATTATGGTTAATCTTTCATGCTAGCAACACCGAAATGATCAATAGAAAACTACGGATAATCTCCCATGCTAACAACACCACCAAGATCAAAGGAAGACTACATTTGATTTGTCATGCTAACAAAACCACCATGATCAACAGAAAACTATGCTTAATCTGCTATTCTAACAACACCACCAAGATCAAGAGAATACTACGGTTAATATGCCATGAAAACACCACCATAATCAACAGAAGAATACGGTTAATGTACCATGCTAACAGCACCACCATAATAAATAGAAGACTAAGGCTAATATGCCATGCTAAGAAAACCACCATGATCAACAGAAAATTAAGCTTAATCTGCCATGCTACCATCACCACCATGATGAACAGAAGACTATGGTTAATATGCGATGCTAAAAACACCAAAAAGATCAACAGAAGACTACGTTTAATCTGCCATGGTAACAACACCACCATGATCAGCAGAAGACTACGGTTAATGTCCAATGCTAACAAAACCACCACGATCAACAGAAGACTCTGGGTAATCTGCCATGTTTAAACACCACTAAGATTAACAGGATACTACGGTTAATCTTTCATGCTAACAACACCACCAAGATCATTAGAAGACTGCAGTTAATCTGCCATGCTAGCAATACTACCATGATAAACAGAAGACTACAGTTAATCTCCCATGCTAACAACACCACCAAAATCAACAGAAGACACCACCATGATGAGCTTAAGATTAAGGTTAATCTCCCATGCTAACAACACCAACATGATAACCAGAAGACTACGGTCAATCTGCCACGCTAACAACTCCTCCAAGATCAACAAAAGAATACGGTTAATCTGCTATGCTAAGAACGCCACAATGATGAACAGAAGACTACGGTTAATCTGCCATGCTTACATCACCACCGTGATCAACAGGAGACTACGGTTCATCTACCATGCTAACAGCACCACCATGATAAACAGAAGACTACGGTTAATGTAACTTTCAAACAACACCACCAACACCAAAAGAAGACTACGGTTAATTTTCAATGCTAACAGCACCACCATGATCAACAGGAGATTACGGTTAACTTGCCATACTAACAACACCAACATCATCAACAAAAGAGTACGGTTAAGCTGCCTTGCTAGCAACACCACCACGATCAACTGAAGTCTACCGTTAATCTGTTTCGCTAACAGCATCATGATCAACAGAAAAATACGGTTTATCTGCCTTGCTAACAACACTACCATGATTAACAGAAGACTACGGTTAATCTGCCTTGCTAACAACACCACCAAGATCAACAGAAAACTACGGTTAAATTTCCATGCTATCAACACCATTATGATCAACAGGAAATTGCGGTCAACCTGCCATGCTTACAACACCACCATGACCAACAGATGATTACGGTTACTTTACCATGCTAACAACACCACTACTATCAATAGATGGCTACGGTTAATCTGCTATGTTAACAACACCACTATGATCAACAAATCTGGCATGCTAAAAACAACACCATGATCAAGAGAAGACTACGGTAAATCTGCCATGCTAACAACACCAATAAGACCAACAGAATACTACGGTTAACCTGCCATGCAAACAGCCCCTTGATCAATAGACGACTAAGGTTAATCTGCCCTGCTAAGAACACCACCATGATTAACAGAAGACTGCGGTTAATCTTCCATAAAAACACAATCATGATCAACGGAAGACTACGGTTGATCTACCATGCTAAAAACACCACCATGATCAACTGACGACTACGGTTAATCTGCCGTGCTAACAACGCCTCCATGATCAACAGTAGACTACGGATAATCTGCCATGATAACACCACCACCAAGATCAAGAGAAGACTGAGGTTAATCCGTTATGCTCACAACATCACCATGATCAACACAAAATTACGGTTAGTATGCCATGCTAACAATACCAACATGATCAACAGAAGATTAAGATTAATCAGTCATGCTAACAACACCACCATGCTCAATAGAAGACTGCGGTTAATCTGTCTTTCTAACAACACCACCAAGATCAGCAGAAGACTGTAGTTAATCTGCCATGCTAACACCGCCACCATAATCAATAGAAGACTACTCTTAATGTGCGATGCTAACATCACCATTATCACCGGAAGATTAAGGTTAATCTGCCATGCTAACAACACCACCATGATCAACAGGAGTCTACGGTTAATCTGTCATGCAAACAACACCACCAAGATCAAGAGAAGAATACATTGATCTGCAGTGCTAACAACACCACCATGATAAACAGAAGACTACGGTTAATTTGTTATGTAAACAACCCCACCAAGATCGACAGAAGACTACGATCAATTTTCAATGCTAACAACACCACCATGATCAACAGGAGATTGCAGTTAACCTGCCATACTAACAACACCACCATGATCAACAAAAGAGTACGGTTAAGCTGCCATGCTAATAACATCACCTCGATCAACAGAAAACTACGGTTAATCTGGTATGCTAACAACACCACCATGATCAACCAAAAACTACGGTTAATCTGCCATGCTAGCAACACTACCATGATCAACAGACGATTACGGTTGACCTGTCTTGCTAACAACACCACCATGATGAACAGGAGATTGCGGTTACCCATCCATGCTTACAACACCACCATGATCAACAGATGACTACGGTTGATTTGCCATGCTAAAAATACCACCATGATTAACAAATGGCTATGGTTAACCTGTTGTGCTAACAACAACACCATGATCAACAAAAGACTACATAATCTGCCAAGATAACAACACCACCAAAATCAAGAAAATACTACGGTTAACCTGTCATGGCAACAACACCAATATGATCAGCAGAAGAATACGTTTAATCTGCCATACTAACAGCACTACCAAGATCAACGGAACACGACTGTTAATCTGCCATGCTAACAACATCACCAAGATGAAGAGAAGAATACGGTTAATATACCATGCTAAGTATCCCACCATGATCAACAGACGATTAAGGTTAATCTGCCATGCTAATGACACCACCATGATCAACATAAAAAATACGGCTATTCTGCCATGCTAACAACAACACCATGATCAACAGCAGAGTATGGTTATCCTGCCATGCTGACGACACCACAATGATCAACAGAAGACTACCGTTAATCTGCCATGTAAGAACACCACCAAGATCAACAGAAGACCACGGTGAATCTGCCATGCTAACAACACCAACAAGATTCAACAGAAGGGCACCTAGTTCACCAGAAGAGTACGTTTAATCTGGCATGCTAACAACACCACCATGATCAACAGACTATGCTTATTCCGCCATGCTAAAACCCCACCAAGATCAGCTGAAGACTACGGTTAATCTGCCATGCTAGCAAGGCCACCATTGATCAAGAGAAGACTACGATTATTCTGACACGCTAAAAAACACCAAGGTCACTAAAAGATCAATTTCAATCTTCCTTTCTAACAACACCAAAATGATCAACTTAAAACAACGGTTGATATCCCATGCTAAGAACACCATCAAGATCAAAGGAAGACTACGTTTAACTTGTCATGCTAGCAAAACCACCGTGATCAACAGATGCCTATGGTTCATTTGTCATTCTAACAACATCACCAAGATAAACAGAATACTACGGTTAATCTGCCATGCAAACAACACCACCATGATCAACAGAAGAATACAATTAATATACCATGCAAACAACACCACCATAATCAACAGACGACTAAGGCTAATGTGCCATGCTATAAGAATCACCATGATCAACAAAAGGTTATGGTTAATCTGCCATGCTAACAACACCACCAAGATCAAAGGAAAACTACGTTTAATCTGCCATGCTAACAACACCACCATGATCAGCAGAAGACCACGCTTAATCTCCAATGGTAACAACACCATCATGATCAACAGAAGACTGCAACTAATCTGCCATGCTAAGCACACCACAAAGATCAATAGGAGACTACGGTTAATCTGCCATGCTAAAAACACCACCAAGATCATTATAAGACAGCAGTTAATCTGCCATGCTAGCAACACCACCATCATCAACAGAAGACCACGGTTAATCTCCCATGCTAAGAACACCACCAAGATCAACAGAAGACTACGGTTAATCTGCCATATTAAAAACACCAACAAAATCAAGAATTGACTACTGTTAATCTGCCATGCTAGCAATACTACCATGGTCAAATGAACCGTACGTTTGATATGCCATGCTAACAACACCACCAAGATCAACAGAAGACTACGTTAAATCTGCCATACTAACAACACCACCATGATCAGTAGGAGACTACGGTTAATCTCCAATGCTAACAACAACACCATGATCAACAGAATATTCAGGATAATCTACCAAGTTAAGAACACCACCAAGATCAACAGGAGACTACGGTTGATCTGCCATGCTAACACCCCCATTAAGATAATTAGGAGATTGCAGTTAATCTGCTATGCTAGCAACACTACCATAATCAACAGAATATTACGGTTAATCTGTCATTATAATAACATCACCAAGATAAACATAAGACTACGGTTAATGTGCCATGATAACAACACCACCAAGATAAACATAAGACTACGGTGAATGTGCCATGTTAAGAAAAACACCATGATCACCAAAGGACCAAGGTTAATCTGCCTTACTAACAACACCACGCTGATCAACAGAAGACTATGGTTAATCTGATAAGCTAACAACAGCACCATGGTCAACAGAAGACTACAGTTTATCTGTCATGCTAACAACACCATCATGATCAATAGAAGATTACGTGCCATGATAACAACACCACCAAGATAAACATAAGACCACGGTTAATGTGCCATGTTAAGACAAACGCCATGATCACCAGAGGATTACGGTTAATGTGCCTTGCTAACAACACCATCCAGATCAACAGAAGACTACGTTTAATACGCCATGATAACACAACCAAGATAAACATAAGACTACATTTAATGTGCAATGATAACAACACCACCAAGATAAAGATGAGACTACGGTTAATGTGCCATTCTAAGAACAACACCATGATCACCAGACGATTACTAACAACACCCCCCTGATCAACAGAAGACTACGGTTAATCTACCATGGTAACAACATCACCATGATCGGCAGTAGAATACAGTTAATCTGCCATGCTAGCAACACCACCATAATCAACAAAAGACTACGGTTAGTCTACCATACTAGCAACACCACCATGAACAAAAGAAGACTACGGTTAGTATGCCATGCTAACAATACCACCATGATCAACAGAAGATTATCGTTAAAATGCCAAGTTAACTACACCAACCTAATCAATAGGAGACTACGGTTAATCCGCCATGCTAACAACACAACCATGATCAACATATGACTACGTTTAATCTGCCATGGTAACACCATCACCATGATCAACAGAAGACGATGGTTAATATGCCATGCAACAACACCACTATGATAACAGAAGACTACGGTTAATGTGCCATGCTAACAACACCACTATGATCAACAGAAGATTAAGGTTAATCTGGCATGCTAGCACCACCACCATGAAAAGTAGAAGACTACGGTTAATTTGCCTTTCTAATAACACCACCAAGATCAAAAGAAGACTACGTTTAATCTGCCATGCTAACAACACCACCATGATCAACAGGAGACTACGGTTATTCAGCCATGCAAACACCACAACCAAGATCAACAGGAGATTACGGTTAATCTGCCATGCTAAGAAAACCATCTTCATAAAGGGAAGACTACAGTTAATCTGCCATACTAACAACACCACCAAGATCAACATAAGACTACGGTAAATTTTCAATGATAAGAACGCCACCATGATCAACAGGAGATTGCGGTTAACCTGCCATACTAACAACACCCGCATCATCAACAGAAGACTACGGTTAAGCTGCCATGCTAACAACACCACCATGATCAACAGAGGACTACGGTTTATCTGTTATGCTAATTGCACCACCAAGACAAAAGAAAACAACGGTTAATAGGTTATGCTAACAACACCACCAAGATCAAGATACCACACCGGTTAAATTGACATGGTAGCAACACTATCATGATTAACAGAAGACTACGGTTATTCTTCCTTCCTAACAACACCACCAAGATCAAGAGAAGACTGCAGTTAATCTGTTATGCTAAAACACCACCATGATCAACAGGAGATTTCAGTTAACCTGCCATGCTTACAACACCATCATGATCAACAGACGACTACGGTTACTTTGCCATGCTAAAAACACCATCACAAGCAACAGATGACTACGGTTGATTTGTTATGCTAACAACACTACCATGATCAGCAAAAGACTACGGTTAATCTGACAAACTAACAACACAACCAAGATCATGAGAAGACTACGGTTAATCTGCCATGGTATGACCAGCAGAAGAATACGGTTAATCTGCCATGCTAAAATACCACCATAATCAACAGAAGACTACGGTTAATTTGCCATGCTAAATACCACCATAATCAACAGAGGACTACGGTTAATCTGCCATGCTAACAACACCACCGAGATAAACAGAACAGCATTGTTAATCTTCCATGGCAACAACACCATAAAGATCATTAGAAGACTACGGTTAATGTGCCATGCTGAGAACCCCACCATGATCAACAGATGATTAAGGTTGATCTTGCAAGATGACAACACCACCATGGTCAACAGAAGAATACAGTAAATTGCTATGCTAACAACAGCACCATGATCAACAGTGGAGTATGGTTAATCTGCCATGTTAACAACACAACAATGATCAACAGAAGACTACGGTTAATCTGCCATGATAACACCACCAAGATAAACAATACACTACTCTTAATCTGCCATGCTAACAATACCAACAAAATCAAAAAAAGAGTACGATTAATATGCCATGCTAATAATCCCACCATGATCAACAGATGATTAAGGTTAATCGGCCATGCTCACCACACCACCATGATCAACAGAAGACGACGTATAATCTGCCATACTAACAACAGCACCATGATCAACAGTAGAATATGGTTAACGTTCCATACTAAAAGCACCACAATGATAAACAGAAGACTACGGTTAATCTGCAGTCCTACGAACACTACCAAAATCAACGGAAGACTACGGTGAATCTGCCATGCTAACAACGCCACCACCAGAAGACTACATATAATCTGCCCTCCTAACAACAACACCATGATCAACAGAAGACTACTGTTAATATACCATGCTAAAATACCACTATGATCAACAGAAGACTACGGTCAATATGCCATGCTAGCAATACCACCATCATAAACAGAAGACTACTGTTAATCTAGCATGCTAACAACACCACCATGATCAACAGGAGATTGCGGTTAACCTGCCATTCCAACAACACCACCATCATCAACAGAAGACTACGGTTAAGCAGCCATGCTAACAACAACAACAACAGCAAAAAAGCGATCAACAGAAGACTACAGTTAGTCTGTTATGCTAACAACACCACCATGATCAATCGAAAACTACGGTTAATATGGCATGCTAACAACACCACCAAGATCAAGCTAAGACAACAGTCAATATGCCATGCTAACAACACTACCATGATCAACAGACCACTTAATCAGCCTTGCTAACAATACCATCAAGATCAGCAGATGACTAAGGTTAATCTGTTATACTAACGACACCATTTTGATCAACAAAAGACTACAGATAATCTGGCAAACGAATAACAACACCAAGATCAAGAGAAGACTACGGTTAATCTTCCATGGTAACAGCACCAATATGACCAGCATAAGAATACAGTTAATCTGCCATGCAAAAAACACCACCATAATCAACAGAAGACTACAGTTAATATGCCATGCTAAGAACCCCACCATGATAACAGATGATTAAAGTTAATCGACCATGCTCACCACACCACCATGATCAACAGAAGACGACGTATAATCTGCATGCTAACAACACCACCAAGATAGATCGAACAATATTGTTAATCTGCCATGATAACAGCACTACAAGGATCAACAAAAGACTACGGTTAATATGCCATGCTAAGAACCCCACCGTGATCAACAGATGATTAAGGCTAATCTTCCATACTGACAACGCCACCATGGTCAACAGAAGTCTACGGTAATTGCTATGCTAAGAACAGCACCATGATCAATAATAGAGTATGGTTAACCTGATATTTTAACAACACCATCATGTTCACCATGCTAACGAAACCATGAAGATAAACAGTACACTACTGTTATTCTGCCATTCAAACATTACCACCAAGATAAACAGAAGACGACGGTTGATATGCCATTCTAAGAACCCCACCATGATCAACAGATGATTAAGGTTAAACTGCCGTGCTAACAATTCCACCATGATCAACAGGCAACGACGTTTAATCTGCCATGCTAACAACAGCACTGTGATCAACAGTAGAGTATGGTTAACTTGCCATGCTAACAACTACACAATAATCAACAGACGACTACGGTTAATCAGCCATGCTAACAACACCACCAATATTAACAGAAGTCTACGGCGAATCTGCCATGCTAAGAACACCGCCATGATCAACAGAATGCTACGATTAATGTGCCAAGCCATAAAGACCACCAACATCACCAGAAGATTAAGGTTAACCTTCCATGCTAACAACACCAAAATGATCAACAGAAAGGTATGGTTAATCTCCAATGCTAACAACACCACCAAGAACAAAGGAAGACTATGTTTGATTTGCCATCCTAACAAAACCACCAGAATAACGGAAGACTATGGTTAATCTGCCATTCTATCAACACCACCCGGATTAACAGAAGATTAAGGTTAATCTGCCAAGCAAACAACACCAATATGATCAACTGAAAAATACAGTTAATCTACCATGCTAACAATACCACCGTAATCAACAGAAGACTAAGGCTAATGTGCCATACCAAGAGAACCACCATGATCAACAGAAGATTAAGGTTAATCTGCCATGCTAACAACACCACCATGATGAATAGAATTCTAC
Organism: Panulirus laevicauda; assembly: GCA_032273605.1. Taxonomy (NCBI): domain Eukaryota; kingdom Metazoa; phylum Arthropoda; class Malacostraca; order Decapoda; family Palinuridae; genus Panulirus; species Panulirus laevicauda. Next base: position 11,363 of record JAUTXX010468965.1, read on the forward strand.
GGTTGATATGCCATGCTAATAACACCACCAAGATCATTAGAAGACTGCAGTTTATCTGCCATGCTAGGAACACTACCATGATCAACAAAAGACTACGGTCAATCTCCAATGCTAACAAAAGCATCAAGATCAACAGAAGACTACGGTTAATCTGCCATGCTAGAAACACCAACAAGATCAAGTATAGACTACGATTGATCTGCCATGCTAAAAATACCACCATGGTCAAATGAACCCTCCTTTTAATATGCCATGCTAACAACACCACCATGATCAGCACAAGACTACGGTTAATCTGCCATGATATCAAAACCAACAAGCTCACTAGAACAGTACAGTTAATCTGCCTTTCTAGCAAAACCACCATGGTATACAGAAGACTACGGTTAATCAGCCATTCTAAGAACACCACCACGATGAACGAAAGATTGAAGATAATCTGCCATGCTAATACCACCACGATCAACAGAAGACTACGATTAATCTGCCACGTTAGCAACACCACCATGATCAACAAAAGACTACGGTTATTCTGCAATGCTGACAACACCACCATGATCAACAGAATATTAAGCTCAATCTGCCATGCTAACAAGACCAACAAGACCAACATAAGAATACGGTTAACCTGCCATGCAAACACCCCCATGATCAACAGAAGACTACTGTTAATCTGCCTTGATAAGAACACCACCATGATTAACAGAAAACTACGTTGAATCTGCAATGCTAACAAAACAACCATGATTAGTTGAAGACTACGGTCAATATGCCATGCTAACAACACCACCATGATCAGCAGAAGACTACGGTTAATCAGCCATGCTAACAACACTACGATGTTCACCAGAAGAATACGGTTAATGTGCCATGCTAAGAGCACCACCATGATCAACAGAAGATTAAGATCAATCTGCCGTGCTAACAACACCACAATGATATATAGAAGACTTCGGTTAATATGCCATGCTAACAACACCACCATGATCAACAGAAGACTACGGTTGGTATGCCATGCTAACAATACCACCATGATCAACAGAAGACTACGGTTAATCTGACATAGTACCCACACCAACATGATCAAAAGGAGACTACAGTTAATATGCAATGGAAATAACACCACCATGATCAACATAAGACTACGGTTAATCTGCCATTGTAACAATACCAACATGAACAACAGAAGAATATGTTTAATCTACCATGCTAACAACACCACCGTGATCAAGAGAAAACTACGGGTAATCTGCCATGCGATTAACACCAAAAAAGGACTACGATTAATCTGCCATGCTAACACCATGATTAACAGAAGACTACGGTTAATTTGCCATGCTAACAACACCACCATGATCAACAGATGATTAAGGTTAAACTGTCATGCTAACAACACCACCATCATCAACAGAAGACTACAGTCGATCTGCCATGCTAACAACATCACCATGATGAACACGAGAATACGATTAGTATGCCATGATCAAGATACCACCATTATCAACAGAAGTCTACGATTAATCTGCCTTGCTAACCATACCACCATGATCAACAGAAGACAACGGTTAATCAGCCATGCTAAAAATACAACGATGATCGACAGAAGACTATTTTTAATGTGGCATATTAACAACACCACCATGATCAACAGAAGATTAAGGTTAACCTGCAATGCTAACAGCACCACAATGATCAATAGAAGAATGAGGATAATCTGCCATGCTAACAACACCACCATAATCAACAGAAGAGTAAGTTTAATCTGCCCTTCTAACAACACCACTATGATCAACAGAAGACTACGGAGAATCTGCCATGCTAACAACTGTACCATGATCAAGAGACGACTACTGTTAATATCCCATGCTAACAATACCCCCACTTTTAACAGAAGACTGCCATTATTCTGCCATGTTAGCAACACCACCATGATCAACAGAAGACTATGGTTAATATGCCATGCTAATATTACCACCATGAACAACAAAAGACTACAGTTAATCTGCCATGCTAACACCACCACCATGATCAACAGGAGACTACGATTAATCTGCCATTTTAACAACACCAACAAGATCAACAGAAAACCACGGTTAATCTGCCATTTTAACAAGACCACCATGATCAACAGAAGACTGCGGTTTATTTGCCATGCTAACAACACTACCATGATCAACAGAAGACTGCGGTCAATGTGTCTTGCTAACAACACCACCATGATCAAGTGATGATTAAGGTTAATCTTCCATGCTAATAACACCAGGATCAATAGAAGACTATGTTTAATCTACCGTGCTAACAAGACCACCCAGATTTATAGAAGACTACGGATAATCTCCAATGCTATCAACACACCAAGATAAACATAAGACTACGGTTAATGTGCCATTCGAAGAACAATGCCATGATCACCAGTAGATTAAGGTTAATCTGCCTCGCTAACAACACCATGATCAACAAAAGACTATACTATGTTAACAACACCACCAAGGTGACGAGACGACTACGTTTCATCTGGCATGCTAACAACACCAAAATGATCGACAGAATACTACGGTTAATCTGCCATGTTAACAACACCACCGTGATGAACAGAAGATTACTGTTAATCTGCCATGCTAACAACACCAAGATAAACAGAACTCTACAGTTATTCTACTATGGTAAAAGCACCGCCATGATCAACAGAAGAACAAGATTAATCTGCCATGTTAACAACGCCATCATAATCACCAGAAGACTAGGGTTAATTTGCCTTGCTAACAACACCACCATGATCAACAGAAGACTAAGGTTAATCTGCCATGCTAAGAAGAAAACCATGATTAGCAGAAGACTACGGTTAGTCTCCCATGGTAACAACACCACCATGATCAACAGAAGAATACGGTTAATCTGCAATGCTAACAACAAAAAGATCAACAGAATACTATGGTTAGTCTGCCATGCTAACACCACTACCATGATCAACAGAAGACTACGGTAAATCTGCCATGCTAACAAGACCACCTTGAACAACAGAAGACTACGGTTTATCTGCCATGGTATCAACACCACCATGATCAACAGAAGACTACGGTTTATCTGCCATGCTGAAAACATTACCATGATCAACCTATGACTGCGGTGAATGTGCCTAAATAACAACACCACCGCGATCAACAGGCGGTTAAGGTTAATATGCCATGATGACAACACCACCATGATCAATAGAAGACTACGGTTAATCTGCCGTGCTAATAACACCACCCAGATCAACAGATGACTACGATTAATCTTCCATGCTAACACCACCAACATAAACATAAGACTACGGTTAATGTGCCGTGCTAAGAACAACACCATGATCACCTGAAGATTAAGGTTAATCTGCCTTGCCAACAACACCACCATGATCAACAGAAGACTACTATCAATCTACTGTGTCAATAACACCACCAAGATGACGCGAAGACTACGTTTCATCTGCCATGCCAACAACACCAATATGATCAACAGAAGACTACGGTTAAACTGCCATGATAACACCAATTTGATCAACAGAATTCTATGGTCAATCTACCATAGTAACAGCACCACCACGATCACCAAGGATAATCTGCTATGTTAACAACAACACCAAAGTCAACAGAAGACTACGGTTAATCTGCCATGCTAACAACACCACCATTTTAAACGGAAGACTAAGATAAACTGCCATGCTAACAACTCCACCATGATCAACAGAAGACTACGGTTAATCTCCCAAGGTAACAATGCCATCATGATCAACAGAAGGCTACGGTGGATCTGTCATGCTAGCAACACCACTAAGATCAACAGAAGACTACGGTTAATTTCCCATGCCAACAGTACCATCATGATTAACAGGAGAATATTGTTAAACTGCCGTGTTAACACCAACCTTATCAACAGAAGACTAAGGTTAATCTACCATGATAACAACAACACCTTGATCAACAGGAGACTACGGTTAATCTGCCATGGTAACACCACCATGATCAACAGAAGGCTACGGTTAATTTGCCATTCTAACAACACTGCCAAGATCAACAGAAGACTACGGTTAATCTGCTATGCTAAAACACCAAGAGCAACAGAACACTAAGGTCAATCAGTCATGCTAAGAGCACCACCATGATCAACAGAAGAATACGATTAATCTAATATGTTAACAACACCACCATGATCAACAGAAGACTACTCTTAATCTGCCATCCTAGTAACAACAAAAAATCAATAGAAGACTACGGTTAATCTGCCATGCTAAGAACACAACCATGATCAACAGAAGATTAAGATTAATATGCTGTGTTAACATCACAACCATTTAACAGAAGACTACAGTAAATCTGCTATGGTAACAACAACACCATAATCAACAGAAGGCTACCTTTAATCTGCCATGCTAACAACACCAAGATTAACAGAAGACTAAGGCTAGTTTTCTATGCTAATAACACAACCATGATCAACTGTAGAGTATGATTAACCTGCCATGCTAACAAAACTACCATGATCGACAAACGACTAAGGTTAATCTGCCATGCTAACAACACCACCATGATCAACAGACGACTACGATTAATCTGCCATGCTAACAACACCACGATGATCAACAGACGACTACGATTAATCTGCCATGCTAACATCACCACCATCATCAACAGACGAAAACGTTTAATTTGCCACGCTAACAACACCACCATCATCAAAAGAAGACTAAAGATAGTATACTATGCTAACAATACCACAATGATCAACTGAAGACTACGGTTAATCTACCATGCTAACAACACCACCAAGTTCACCAGAAGACGACGTTTGATATGCCCAGCTAGCAACACCACCATGATCAACAGAAGACTACGGTTAGTATACAATGCCAACAACACCACCATGATCAACAGTAGACTACGGTTAATCTGCCATGGTAACAACACCATCATGTTCAACAGAAGACTACGGTTAATCTCCCATGCTAACAATACCAAAAAGATCAACAGAAATCTACTGTTAATCTGCTATGCTAACAACACCACCATGATCAACAGAATACGGCTAATCTGCCACGTTAACAACACCACCATAATCAACAGAAGGCTAAGGTTAATCTGCCATGCTAATAACACCACCATTATCAACAAAAGACTACGGTTAATCTCCCATGGTAACAACACCACTATGATCAACAGAAGGCTACGGTTAATCTGCCATTCTAACAACACCATTAAAATAAACAAAAGACTACGGTTAATCTGCCATGCTAACAACACCGCCATGATCAACAGAAGAATACTGTTGAGCTGTCATGTTAGAAGCACCACCCTAATCAACAGACGACTACGGTTAATCTGCCTCGCTGACAACACTGCCATGATGAACAGAGGACTAAGGTTAATCTGCCATGTTAACAACACCAGCATGATCAACAGGAGACCACGGTTAATCTCCTATGCAAACAATACCACTATGATCAACAGAAGGCTACGGTTAATCTGCCATGCTAACAAAATCAACAAGATTAACAGAATACTATGGTTAACTTGCCATGCTAACAGCACCACCATGATGAAGGGAAGACTACGGTTAATCAGCCATGCTAACAACACCACGATAATCAGCAGAAGACTACTTTTAATGTGCCAAGCTTACAACACCAATAGGATGAACAGAAAATTAAGGTTAATGTGCCATGCTAACAGCACCATAATGATCAATAGAAGACTGTAATCAATCTGCCATGCTAACAACACCACCCTAATAAACAGAAGACTACGGTTAATCCGCCATGCTAACACCACCATGATCAACAGAAGACTACGGTTAATATGCCATGCTAACAACGCCACCATGATCAATAGAAGTTTAAGGTTAATCTGCTATGCTAACAACACAACCATGATTAAAAAAAGACTACAGTTAATATGACTTGCCAAGAAAACCACCAAGATCAACAGAAGACTACGGTGAATCTGCCATGCGAAGAACACTACCATGATCAAGAGACGACTGCGGTTAATATGCCATGCTAACAATACCCCAATGTCAACGGAAGACTGCGGTTATTCTGCCATGCTAATAACACCACCATGATCAACAGATGACTATGGTTAGTATGCCATGGTAATGATACCACCATGATCAAGAGAAGACTACGGATAATCTGCCATGCTAGCACCACCACCATGATCAACAGGACACTACGATTAATTTACCATGCCAACAACACCAGTAGACTACGGTTAATTTGCCATGCTAACAACACCAATATGATCAAGAGAAGACTACGGTTAATATGCAATGCTAACAACACCGCCATGATCTACAAAAGACTACGGTTAATCTGCCATGCTAACAACACCAACAAGATCAACAATATTCTACGGTTAACCTGCCATGCTAACAACACCACCATGATCAGCAGAAGAATAAGGTTAATCTGCCATGCTAACAACACTATGATCAATAGAAGAGTACGGTAAATCTCCCATGGCAACAACACCACCATGATCAGAGAAGGTTACGGTTAGCCTGAGATGCTAGCAACACTGCCATGATCAACAGAAAGCAACGGTCAACCTGCCATGCTAACAAGACCACTAAGCATGGCACTAATGTGTCATGCTAACACCACCAAGATCAACAGAAGATTACGGTTAATTTGTTATGCTAAGAACAACACCATGATCAACAGATTAAGGTTAATGCACTATGCTAACAACACCATCTTGATCAACAGAAGATTAAGGTGTATCTGTCATGCTTAGAACACCATCAAGATCAACAAATGACTACGGTTAATCTGCTATCCTAAGAACACCACCATGATCAACAGAAGACTACGGTTAATCCTCTATGCTAACAACACTAATATCAAGAAAAGTCTACGGGTAATTGTCCATGCTAAAAACACCACTATGATCAACAGTAGAGTGTGGTTAACCTGCCTTGCTAACGATGACACCATTATCAACAAAAGACTACGGTTAAACTTCTATGCTAACATCATCACCATGGTCAACAGAAGACTACGGTTAATCTGCCATCCTAACAACACCACCTTGATCAACAGAGGATTGAGGTTTATCTGTCATGCTTACAACACTAGCAGGATCAACAAAAGACTACGGTTAATCTGCCATGCTAGCAACACCACCATGATAAACAGAGATCTACTGTCAATCTGCCATGCTAACAACACCACCATGATCAAGAGAAGTCTACGATTAATCTGCCATGTTAACAATTCCGCCTTGATCAACGTAAGACTACGGTTATTCTGTCATGCGAACTACCCCACCATAATCAACAGAAGATTAAGGTTAATCTGCCATGCTAACAACACCACTAAGATCAACAGAAGACTACAGTTAATCTGCCATGCTAACAACACCACCAAGATCAACAGAAGACTACGGTTAGTATGCTACGCTAACAATGCCACCATAATCAACAGAAGATTACGGTTAATTTGCCATGCAAACAACACCAACATGATCAACAGGAGACTATGGTTAATCTGCCATGCTAACAACACCACCCTGACCAACAGAACGACACGATTAATTTGCCATGATAACAACACCTCCGTGATCAACAAGACTACGGTTAATCTGCCATGATAAAAACACGACCAAGATAAACATAAGTCTACGGTTAATGTGCCATGCTAAGAAGAACACCATGATCACCAGAAGACTAAGGTTAATCTGCCGTCCTAACAACACCACCATGATCAGCAGAAGGCTACGGCTAATCTACATTGTTAACAACACCGCCAAGACTAACAAAATGCTACATCTCACCTGCCATGCTAACAAAAGAAGACTAAGTTTACGTGTCATGGTAACATCACCCTAATCAAAAGAAGACTACGCTTAATCTGCCATGCCAACAACACCACCATGATCAACAAGAGACTAGGGTTAATCTGCCATGCTAGCAACACCACCATGATCAACAAAAGACTACGGTTAATCTGCCATTCTAACAACACCACCAGGATCAGCAGAAGACTACGGTTAATTTGCCATGCTAACAACATTAACAAGACCAGCAGAATGCTACAATTAATCTATCATGCTACAAACACCACCATGAACAACAGAAGAATACGTTTAATCTGCCATGTTAACAACAGCACCCCCAATAAACAGGTCTACGGTTAATCTGCTATGCTAATAACACCACCATGATGAACAGAAGTCTCAGGTTTATCTGCCTTGCTAACAACACCTAGATCAACAGAAGAGTACGGTTAATCTCCGATGCTGAGAACAGCACCATGATCAACAGAAGGCTACGGTTATTGTGCTATGCTAACAACACCACCAAGATCTTCAGAAGACTGCAGTTAATCTTCCATGGTAACAACACCACCATGATATACAGATGACCACGGTAAATCTGCCATGCTAACAACATCAACATGATCAACATAAAAATACAGTTAATCTGCCATGCTAACAAGATCAACAAGACCAACAGAATTCTAAGGTTAATCTGCCATGCTGACAACACCAATATGATCAACAGAATTCTACGGTTAATCTGCCATGCTAACAACACCAATATGATCAACAGAAAACTACGGTTAATCTTCCATGCTAACGACACCAACATGATCAAAAGAATTCTACGTTTATCTGATATGCTAACAACACCACCATGATGAACTGAAGAATACGGTTAATCTGCCATGTTAACAACATCACCATAATCATTAGATGACTATGGTTAATCTGCCATGCTTACAACATCACCATGATCAGCAGAAGACTAAGATTAATCTGCCATGCTGAGAACACCATCATGATCAACAGAATTTTACGGTTAATCTGCCTTGCTAACAACACCAATATGATCAACAGAAGACAGCGTTTAATCTGCCATGCTAACACCAACATGATCAACGGAATTTTACGGTTAATCTGATATGCTAACAAAACCACCATGATGAATAGAATACGGTTAATCTGCCGTGTTAACAACACCACCATAATCCATAATCATTAGATGACTATGGTTAATCTGCCATGCTTACCTCACCATGATCAGCAGAAGACTAAAGTTGATCTGAAATGCTAACAACACCACCATGATCAACAGGAGACTACGGTTAATCTCATAGTAACAACACCATCACCATGACCAACAGAAGGCTATGGTTAATCTGTCATGCTAAAAACACAACTCAGAACCACAGAAGACAATGGTTAATCTGCCATGCTAACAGCACCACCATTATCAACATAAGACTAAGGTTAATCTGCCATGCAAACAATACCACCATGATCAACAGGAGACTACGGTTAATCCGCCATGCAAACAACACCACCATGATTAACAGGAGACTACGGTTAATTTCTTTTGGTAACATCACCACCATGCTCAACAGAAGGCTACATTAATATACCATGCTAACAACGCCACAAGGATCAGGAGAAAACTACGGTTAAGCTTTCATGCTAGCAACAACGTTAAGCTTTCATGCTAGCAACACCACTATAATCAACAAAAGAATACGGTTAATCTGCCATGATAACAACACCACTATAATCAAGAGAAGACCGATTAATCTGCTATGACAACAAAACCACCATGATCTACACACGACTAAGGTTAATCTGCCATGTAAGCAGCACCACTATGATCAACAGGAGGCTACGGTTGGTCTCCCATGCTAACAACACCATTAAGATCAAGGAAGACTACGGTTAATCTGCCATGCTAACAACACAACCATGTTCAACAAAAGAACACGGTTAATCTGTCGTACTAACAACACCAGCCTAATCAACAGAAGACTACGGTTAATCTGCCATGCTAACAACACCACTATGATTAACAGGAGACTACATTTAAATTCCCATGCTAACAACACCACCATGATCAACGGAAGGCTTAATCAATCTGCCATGATAACAACACCACCATGATAAACAGAAGCCTAAGGTTAATCTGCCATGCTTGCAACCTACCATGATCAACAGTAGGCAACGTTTAATCTGCCATGCTAAGAACCTCACAAAGGTCAACAGAAGACTACGGTTAATCTGCCATCCTAACAACACCTCCATGATACATAGGAGACTACAGTGAATTTCCCATGCTAACAGCACCACCATGATCAACAAAAGGCTACGTTTAATCTGCCATGCTAACAACATTACCAAGATCAATACAAAACTACGGTTAATCTGCCATGGTAACAACACTACTATAATCAACAGAAGACTACAGTTAATTTGCCATCCTAATAACACCACCATCATCAACAGAAGCATACGGTTAATCTGCCATGCTAAAACACCACCATGATCAACAGAAGCCATAGGTTAATCTGCCATGCTTGCAACACCACCCTGATTAAGAGGAGACTATGGTAAATATCCAATGCTAACAACAACCACCATGATAAAATTTATTGTACGGTTTATCTGCCAAGCTAACACTATCAACAAGATCAACAAAATACTACGGTTAATCTCTCATGCTAACAACACCACCATGGTCAATAAAAGAATACGATTGATCTGCCATGTTAACAACACCGCAGTAAACAGAAGACTATGGTTAATCTGCTATGCTAACAAAACTATCATGATCTGCACACAACTAAGGTAAATCTGCCATACAAACAACACCACTACGATCAACAGGAGGAGGCTACGGTTATTCTCCCATGCTAACAACACCATCAAGATCAAGAAAAGACTACGGTAAATCTGCCATGCTAAAAACACCAGCCTAATCAACAGAAGCCTAAGGATAATCTGCCATGCTTGCAACACCACCCTGATTAAGAGGAGACAACGGTAAATATCCAATGCTAAAAACACCACCGTGATCAAGTTTATACTAAGGTTAATCTGCCATGCTAAGAACACCAACAAGATCAACAAAGTACTACGGTTAATCACTGATGCTAACAACACCACCATAGTCAATAAAAGAATAGCTAATCTGCCATGTTAACATCACACTAAACAGAAGACTGTGGTTAATCTGCTATGCTAACAAAACCATCATGATCTACACACGACTAAGGTTAATCTGCCATGCAAACACCACTATGGTCAACAGGAGGCTACAGTTATTCTCCCATGCTAACAACACTAACAAGATCAAGAAAAGACTACGATTAATCTGCCATGCTTAAAACACCACCATGATCAACAGAAGCCTAAGGTTAATCTGCCATGCTTGCAACGCCACCCTGATTAAGAGGAGACTACGGTAAATATCCAATGCTAACAACAACCACCATGATCAAATTTATACTACGGTTAATCTGCCATGCTATCAACACCAACAAGATCAACAAAATCCTACGGTTGATCTCTCATGCTAATAACACCACCATGATCAATAAAAGAATACAGTTAATCTGCCATGTTCACAACACCACACTAAACAGAAGACTGGTTAATCTGCTATGCTAACAAAACCATCATTAT
>JAUTXX010468966.1:0-12566 GCA_032273605.1 Panulirus laevicauda
TTGGTACCTCCACTCATTCACAATGATCTCCGCTGCCTGACGTGACCAGCAGATGAACTCACACCTTATGTTAACGTTGTCTTTTGTAGCAATGTAAGCCGCTTCCAATGTCTTTCTTATCTTAGGCCTTCGTGCAGTATTCTCACCTGGTTTCACTATGCGGATTCGCAGACAAGTTCTGCCTTGTTTACATCGTACAAGTCTCAGCACAATGTAAATGGGGCGGAATTCTTCGCTGCAATTCCGTGTTGTGGAACTAGGCGAGAATACTTCACAAGAGCCTAAGCAAACAAATAAGAAAGACATTAGAAGCGGCTTACATCACTAACAAAGACAAAGTTAATACAAGACCTGGGTTCATCCGCTGGGCAGAGCGCTGTGAACGAGTGGAGGTAGCAGGACAAGCGATCCAATCAAAAAGCGCCACGCCAAGGTGTCCAACTGGGTGACCATCACTTGCTGCGGTATATGGCCCCGCCGAATGCTGGAATCAGTATCTCCTGAGGAAGACCTAAGAACAGTCAAAACATTGAGGCACGTCTCAGCTCTAACCCGTTTGTTTCCATACCATCTTGTTTTCCTTAACTCATTAAGCATATGCAAATATTAAAAATCTAAATCTATTTGCATTAACTGATATTCCATATTTTTCATACTTGTTTACTGTTTCCCACTTTAGTGAGGTAGTGCCCTAAGCAGACAAAACAGCAGCATCATTTGCTCACATCCACTCAAACTGTCTCTTACTATAAACCAAAATCAAAGCTCAACCTCCAAAGCCTAGCTTCACGCACTAATGCCAAGTTTTTCCCTACTCATTCAAATGTCTCATTTAGCCCACTGACAGCACATGCCCCCACCTCACACACACTCTCTCATACCACACTGCTTCATCCCCAACACATCACATTTTGATCTCAGGCATTTCATTTTCGTCACATTCACTCTCTTCTCCTCTTCCCATTAAGACTAATATAACCATGTATGCAACATACATTCCATAATACCAATGATAAGAGATTAACTTAAGCTTTCTGAAAGGGGGCTCAAAAGGTATACACAGGGGTAGTCTGGTGCACTCCAGGTAATATATAAGCAAAACTGAAATAAAAAATTCAAAACACCAGCTTTCAAACTACTAACACTTACCAAAGTTGCCAGAATACTCTAGCGGGAAGGACACATAATTCTGGCACATCACTTGACGACTCTGACCTATGCCATGGATTTCAACAATACCCTCAACATTTCCCTAGAAAAAAAATTAAACATTATTCAAACGATACAAGTAGTTACCACAATGTAAGGTATTTAAAAAATCAGCATGATTCCTACAGCTTTCATATACAAGTCTGCCCTGGTTAATGCCAAGGATGCATTCCTAGAGAATGCAACTCAAAGCAAGATGACTAAGCAAATACACTTATCTCACTAAAAACCATGCATAAATGGTATTTATGTTCCTTGGAAAGTACCATAGGCACATATGTAGCTGAGAGCATATCCCACAATAACAGAATGGTGGTACAAGAAGACTTTGATGCACAGAGCAGAGCACAACCAATGGTACGCTTACACAGCAATGCAAAGGGATTTCATTGGCACCTGATTCAAATCAATGTTACATCTCAAGACATCAGCAACTTAAAAAGCAAACTTCACCTGGTAGAACAAAACTGTTCCCTACCTGATAGGGGGCACTATTGCAAAATGGCATTTACTTGGGTGACGTTAAACGGGGGCTAACTTTATTGCAACATACTCTTGTGTAACAGGGTATTTTTAGCATCAATCTACTCATGTAGTTCCCCACCAGTTAAAGTTTGTGTGCAATGTAAGGATCTGTTGGCTGGACTTAAATGGCAAACCTAAGAGAGAACCACCTAAGCTACCCAGAAGCTAAAGTAACTTGCTAGTGACCATGGTGAGTACGTGAGCAGTATCCATTTCCATCCCCTCGTACCCATAGCTGTGCCCTGCTGCCCTTGTTAGGACTGACCAATCCAGTTAATAATATATTTTTCCCTGACGACAAATGCTCAACTCTCAGTTCATAAAAATAAATGGTACTAACATTTTTTCCTTCACCCAATCAAATAAAAAATAATGTAATGAAACTTACAGACATAGGATTGGCCAATCAGGTAAACAGACGAAGAATGTTCCATCCACTCAAGTACACACATTTATACATAAACCTTTATGTTTAATGCACCGAAACCACAGCTCCCTATCCACATCCAAGCCCCACAGACCTTTCCATGGTTTACCCCACATGTTTCAAATGCCCTGGTTCAGTTAACCACGTCATTCTTATTCACTCTATTCCTTGCATGCCTCTCACCCTCCCATATATTCAGGCTCCGATCACAAAAATCTTTTTCACTCCATCCTTCCACCTCCAATTTGGTCTCCCAATTCTCTTTGTTCCCTCCACCTCTGACACATATATCCTCTTTGTCAACCTTTTCTCACTCATTCTCTCCATATGTCCAAACCATTTCAACACACCCTCTTCTGCTCTCTCTCAACCACACTCTTTTTATTATCACACATTTCTCTTACCTTTCATTACTTACTTGATCAAACCACCTTACATCACATAATGTCCTCAAACATTTCATTTCCAACACATCCATCCTCCTATGTACAGCTCTATCTATAGCCCATGCCTTGCAACCACATAATATTGTTGGAACTACTAATCCTTCAAACATAACCATTTCTGCACTCAGATAATGTTCTCTCTTTCCACACATTCTTCATTGCTCCCAGAACCTTCAGCCCCTAACCCCATCCTATGACTCACCTCCACTTCTATGGTTCTATTCACTGCCAAATCCACTCCCAGACATCAAAAAACTTCACTTCTTTCAATTTTTCTCCAATCAAACTTACATTCCAACTAACTTGTCCCTCAACCTTGCTGAACCTAATAATCTTGCTCTTATTCATATTCACCCTTAACCTCTCCTTTCACACCCCATCTAGGTGCCCTGTGACACCCTGCATGTTAGGGGTTGCAAGGTCGATGTCATTCCCCTACAGCAGACAGTTTGGTGACACCCACTTAGGAAGTTTGCCAGCCACAATACGAGATACCCCAGCAGTCCTAGGTAGATGGCTTTTTTTATGATGATGTTATGGTTAACCAAGTTGAAAGCCTTAGTGAAGTCTACGAAAGTGAATACCACTGAGGTCTTGTGCTTCTCCATGTTGCATTAAATGGAGTCTACGAGGATGACAAGGCAGAGGGTAGAGGTAGAAGACGTCATGTTTCCAAAATACTGATGGTCTACAGAATAAGCAATGTCAGCATAGACACAGTCAAACAAAAAACTTTCAAAAATTAAACTGGGGATTCGAGTGATTGCAACAGGGCGTAATATATTACGAGACTGTGGTGTGATGGATTTTGGTAATTGGAAAAACGTATGCTGTCTTCCAAGCAGCGGGGCATTTAGATCGTTTGAGCTAAGCATTAATTATGGCAGCTACCAGTGTAACTAATTCAGGGGAGAATTCTTGTATAGTCTCACTATAAGATCAAAGGGTGTGGAAGAGCATTTTGTTTTAAGGTGCTGAAGGCACTTAGCAAATTAAGATAACTACAGTTTGGGGAAAGATGGGGTTGGCAAGCATGTTGGGATGAAGCTGATGATGAGTTGTGGTAATCACTGGGATATATTGGGAAAGTGGTTGTTTACTTGATGTGCTGCCTCCTTATTGTTGAGTTGGTCTACACAAGAGACAGGGGAGAGCCTTCACTCATCACAGCCAGTTAGTCCTTTTATTCTATCATACCAACGACCAATGTTGGCCTACTTTAATGCTGCACCCCATCTGGGTAATAAGCCTTCTTGCAGCACATATTTTGCATTGCATATTGATGTGAAGTTGCTTGCATAGGTCATTAGAGCGAATGATGAATGCTCAATTTCGCTGTTACATGAGCCAATTAATCCAGCGAGTAATTCAGGGAACATCGGCTAAGTGTAGTGTTGCTATCTTTTGGGGAAATAAGTGTTGATAGGCCTAGCTGCAGGTTTTAGAATACTTTACATGATTTCAAGATCATCTCCACTTGTCACCTCCGTCCAGTGGTGACGAATTACGCACTAAATAAAATTTCTTTTAGCTAAGTCAGTAAGTAGCAGATAAGTTTTGGTGTCTGCCTGCTTGTGTTTGGAGACAGTCGGGGCAGGGGACCACAACACTGATAATTGAGAGATGCGTGTTTGATACTGCAACTGGGGTGTCAGGGTGATGTGATGTGGCTGTGAGGTCATCTGTACATGAAAGGACCTTCATGTTGTGGTCTGCTGGAGGTAATGAGAAGTCATGTAGGAAGAGAATGAAGAGGGTACATGAAGCCTTGGTTACAACATTAAATTGTCCATGTCATCTTGGCAACAATAAAAAAATATGTATTTGAAGTATCTATACCAACAACAACTTTATCTTATATTCTTGAAACATTAAAAACAATTAGCATATTTCTTAGCTCTTTCTTACTGTGAGCAGCACATGGATGACATGAGATGTTTAATCCATACCAATGTAAGTTCACAAATGTGCATTTGTGTCTTCTATAAAGTAAGTACATTAGAAGACGTGTACTATAATCACATACAATTTCACCATGTCGAAATCAGTAAGATCCAGCAGTGCAGGTTTTGCAGATGGAACTAGCCAGGGAGATAGAAAGAAAATCATGTTGGTCCAAGAAGAAAGTAATAAGCCTGTGGCACAGTTTATATCAAAGGATTACTTGGTACACATCTTAGAAATCTTATTGTGATATAGGTGATACCATACTACCCAATAACTACTTGGATGACGTCCATAAATTAATATACAGAGCATCCCATTCATTGTGTTAATTGCCCATCTTGAGTTTGCTAAGGTCATTTCTATTTTTGGATTTTCGATACAAAATATCTGGAGTTAGAAACAAGAATCCACTTTGTAACTAATCATATTGTCTTGTTCAGTAGGTTTACGTGAAAAACTTGTTCATTTTTCTCTGATAATTTTGGTTTGGGAAGTGTGATGACTGAATTTTACTTTTTTTATGTAAGGTGTTGTAAGTTGTTTGTAACCTTTACCTAATTTTCTAGCTACAGATTCATTTTTTTTTTTCAATTACTGATGATGACCTTTCCTCATTTTCAGGGTAACCTAGCATGATTAAAAATTTGCAGATAATAATACATTCAGCAGTTACAAGGTAACTGCTGAATGTATGTAGATATTTAGGCTCACTCTTGTGCACCAGTCTGAGATACAATCTGTTATTATATGTACACAGTTTGGTACCAGGTAGGGTAACTGTTACTGTTGAACAATCTAATGCAAAATTAACTATCAGAATTATCCATCGTCTTTCACACAAATTAAAGTCTATAAACCAGTCAAGAGCCCTCCATGGATGATTCATTCTTACTAATGACCTGGGCATTATCACATGCATGTAGAAGTGAGATTAATCTTCTGTCATTGATGGTGGTGGTGGAGTCACATGAATCTTTGTATTTATCATTTAAATCCCCACTTAACACAGGAGGTTCAACCCAACCCTGTTTTTCTTTTATTCCTTGTGTACATGTTAACTCATTCAACACAAAATAACCAAATAAATTCTCTTTATTGGTGTTTACTTCCTTCTAAACATTTAATTCTACAACCACTTTTCTTTGGAAAACTGTTCAAACACTAAATATGAATCTTATCCATCTAAAGGAAAGAAAGGTTTCATTTATTCAATCCTTAAGAAATCTTCACCAAGAAGCACCCTGCTCTAAATGAGGGATCTAGCATTTTTCATTACATTACTATCACATTACCTTTCATTATGGCACACCACAAGAAAAACTACTGTTCACCAAGATTACATGCTGGCATAGATCAACAAGAAAAATGAGGATCATAAGTAAAAAATTCAAATGAATTGAAACAAGGGAGATATGAAAAAAACTGACACCTATTTGTATTATGCAGTGGGCTTCTAGTAATCACGACGAGTATCCTCTGACAACTGGTTCTAGTGATCACGAGTATCCTCTGCCAACTGGTTGTCTTAAAAAAAAAAAATGTTTTTTAATGTCTACATAAAAAAATTTAGTCTTTACCTTTAACTAAAGAAAGTTCATCCATCTGCTGTGCTTGGTAGTTGTACTTAACAACTGCCCAGCCAATAGCCTCTGATGGGTCGATGGGCGTATTACCACGCACACCACCAGGACTGTCAACCCCTCGTGTAGGTGTGCCTCCTGTGGAGGGCAAGGTGCGGCTACCACCACCCTTTTTCACACGCTTTTTAATACTGCAAATGAAAAACAAGTACATGTACTTACTTCCCATTCAGGAGAAGAATACATTGTAGATCATACAACAAATATAAATGTGTGGGTCCATACAGGGGAAATATATGGATAATTAATGGTTCATATCATATTAAAGACCTGTAAAAGGAATGATAGAACTATGAATGAGTACATCAGGATAAGAAAGCAGGAACAAAGAAACTTTGAAAAGAATGTTTTAAACACCACAGGAGAAAATCTGAACCTCTTACATACTCCTTAAGAGTCAGATGTCAGTTAAGAAGCACCTACTTAGGCTAAGGGATTCAGAAGGAAGAGTTGTTGGAGGATGATGTAAGAATAGGCAAAATAATGAATAATAACTTCAAAAGCATTTTCACAATGGAAGACATTATAGCCCTAACATCAATGATATTGAATGGGGAGGAGGATTTAGAAGATATTGAGATATCTAGAAAACACATCAACAGAATACTAAAAGGTCTTGACCCATAAAAGGCTTGTAGTCCGGATGAATTTTCATCATGTGCATAAAATGTGTGCTATATAAACTTCTTTAAATACTTTTCAAGATGTTGCTGGAGACAGACAAGAGCACTAAAGGAATGGAAAAGGGGCAAACATCAAAGATGTTATCCAAGACCTTCTTAAAGGCTTCTGCAGCCCAAGTCTGTGCTACATCCAACAGCAGAGAAACGAGATTCACTTGGAGAAATACTAGTGACATTAATCACAGCAAAATCAACAAATAATAATAATAATAATAATAATAATAATATAATAATGATAAAAAATGTTTCTAATAGCACTAATTATGTAATCCTTGACACTACAGACAACAGTCAACAACCTTGTTACTTTATGTACAAAGGGGAACAGTGCATAACTTTTCCTTAAGCCTTATTGGTTTTAAAAGACAGTGAAAAGACATGTAACACATGAAAAATCTTAGATTCATCCAAGAGGTCCATGGATCAACCAGACAATCCATGGCTCATCCTGGTGATCTTAGACCCTGCTGACTATTCCATGATTCCACTAGCTGGTACAAGGTTCAACCAGCTGATCTAGGAATCAAGTAGCTGATATAAGAAAAAACTATTTGGCTCATGACTCAACCAGCTAGTCCAAGACCCCTTCACCTGGTCCAGAACTGAACCAGCTAGTCAAAAACCGAGACAGAGGATCATAATTACTTAAACTAATACTCTATGAATACTCTAGGTAGTTTAGACTCATCCACCCGTTCAAGGACCTCATTCACAACTCCCGCATCTGGTATCAGACTCAACAAGCTGGTTCAACCATTACCAGCTGGTTCAGGCCTCAACCAGTTGGTTTATTCCTCTAGCTAGTTCAGTAACCCTTCAGCTGGACCAGAACTATCATCTGGTTCATAGATCTTATTGCTGGTACCTAAATCAATAAGTTGGTTAAGGTCCCCTTTAGCTTCAAGTCTCCTCCAGTTGGTCCATGATAACCATTTGGTCCACAACTCCTACAGCTAATAGAAAACACTGGCAAGCGGTGTAAGATTCTATTTACTGACCCCTGATGTTACTTACTCTGGCAGGAAGTTCATGACTGCGGCCATACACTTGCTACAGTTAAAGCAGGAAGACGAGAACAAGGTCACACCATCTGCAACTTGAGCTTATCTTGGGTCATAGTCGCACCCTCTTCAGCCAAATGATTATCCTGGGTGGTTCCTGCTGGGTCACCACCCACCTGCCCTGCCCACCAATACGCTAGGTGACTCCAGCAGTGGGTGGGTGGCTGAGTGCTTGAATGTGTAGGTGGGTTAACTACAGCACATGGACAACTGTAATCATCTTACGCTACTCACATCCTCTTGTAATGTTTCCTTTGCTCATCAATAACACTTCACACAATCAGTCCTCGTTACTGATACACCTGATTCTATACCTGTAATAATGACCATCTACATTTTTATTGTCTTTAGTCATTTTATGTCATCTAAGCAATGCTTTCCAAATTGTAATGTCTAGTTTCCATCAGCGTTTATCACGGTTAGAAAGTGTTACCATATTTATGTTTTGATTATCAATCAGGTTTTACAGTTAGTGCCTTTTTCCCGGTAAACATCACCAGTGGTTCAAAGTGGACATCAGATCTTCACACATCCTGAGTTACACGCATAAGAAGCTTTTCATAAACAGACAACCCTGATAATCTTCCAACCTCACGAAGCATATTAAGCCATACCGCACGTCAATACATCACATGACAAAATATTTGTATCAAAATATAGTAGATTATTGATATTTTCTACATTCCATCTTAAGACGAATAAACCAGTACTAAGCTATAAAGACAATTAACTTTTCTCTCTAACAACGAAATCTGCAGTGCAAGTTAATACAAATTATACATTAACGACTCGAAAACAAACAAGATTTCTTTATCATCAATAATATACCTACGAAGTGAATTATTTCAACATGGACTGAAATTTTTTAATGTTTCAGAAGAAACTATAAACATAATTTCAAAACACGAGTAGTGTAATGCAATACACATATTTTATAATATGAAAGAAAGTGAACCATTAATTGTAACTTCACAAGAAGTAAGAAAATTCACCTTTTCTTCCCTTCACATGCTAAAAAAAGAAAAGAAAGAAAATACATACAACCCTTTTTTGGGAAAAACACCATCGAAATCTGCAGGTGACTCCAACCTTTCCTATCAGCCTTAAAAAGAAATAATTCGTAGCCACTCTATAGCTTATAACATGTAGCTGCTAAAGCCTTTTGTGAAGTACAACTGGGGCAGTTTTACTTTTACGCATATAGATTAACCATTCATTAGATAAACAACAAAGTCCCCCCCAACAATCTTTATGTAAAGCTATTGCCAAAAAAAATAAGCACGAGAAAAACTAGCACAAAATTAGCCCTGGTAAGTTTTATTGTCCTCCAGAAGGTTTGGCAATATACCAGCTAAAACATTACCATTAAAGGTCCTTAGCATCTAGTATGTAATACTCAAAACACAGAACAGCTTTTAGCCTTACACCTTCCTGACGCTGCACCACAAAGTGGTATTTCCCGAACTTTGCACCCCCTAACAATGGCACTTCCTATCAACAGTGGTACAGTCGACACTTGTTAACAAACCCACCCCACACTCACACTACCCCCCCCAAAACTGATACTACTTACACCACCCAAAGGCACCAGCACTATTCTCAATACAGAAAATTTCCCGACACTAACACTCTCAACAGAGACATTAAAACACTGGCAATACTCCAACAGACACACAAGCCTACGACTCATGTCTGACGCAGTTTCAGAATTGAACCCTTTCAAAACACAGGGACTGTCATGACTTGACACCCACTACTACTACAAAAACTCTTACCTCCAGCACGACCAAAAACAAATACCCTACTCTAAAATTGGCAGTATAAGCAGGCATCTATCTATATCAACACAAGATGGGGAACGAATACCAAAACCTGACTACTCTAAAAACTGGAACAACTTCAATCATTGGCACTACTTCACATATGAACATCACAATAACACTATTCTAAACAATGTACTACTGTAATACATCGGCCTTTACGCATCTATGATTCTACCCTAAAATTAACACTCATCTAATCACAGCATCACAAAATATTAACAATAATCCAAATATTGGCAGTAATTCACCTACGATCAGTAAACAATTCTGTTTACTACCCTAATGCTACGAATACTTTTAATCTACGAAGCCACTGACATTCTCTTAATACAATAATAGATTTCTCACACATAAATACAACCATTAATGGCACTAACCTAATGCGGGCAATACCTTAGCACTGTACTCCCCAAACACTGGCACCACAATGAGAACGACATTATTTCGAAGGGTAACACGATCTTAAATACTGATTCATCCCTAACAGTGACCAGGACCTACCCTAAGCACTGTTACCATAATATCAGCACTGACCTTGTACGGGCGATCCCTAACTATAACAATACCCCACCACAAAGCTAACTGTCAACACTGGCACTGTGCTAGCCATACCAGCATCAAACATTAACATCGTCGCTTAAGACTGGCGATGTCACAAAGGCGGTCGAATGCCAAGGTGTCATGTTGAGCGGAATGCGAAGTAACTGTATGTTAAAGTGTGGCGATGGCACAACCATCACCACAACAACGCAGCCAGGGGCCGATTTTCAACGGGCTATGCAGTTTCCAGGCGGGAATCCCCGCTCTATACGGACACACACACGCACACAAAGCCGCGCGCCCCACAGACAAATCACACCAAACGTGAGTGCCGGTCACGGGGAGCGCAGGATGGGCGGGTGAAGTGTGACGAGAACGAATGCTGTACACTACAGAGGAAATAAAACGTGTCTACCAGAGGTGCTGGTAGCGAAGGGCGGGCTGGACGGGGAGGCGGAGAGACAGTGTGGGGCCGTGTGGCGGGGCTGGCCTGGGTGTGGGCTCAGCGCATTGATCGCTCTCCTTGCTCCCTCCTGCCCCTGCTGCTGCTGCTGCCTGCCTGGCCAGACCCACCCACCAACCCGCCCGCTCGCCCCGCCACACACCCAGGGGAACCATGCTCCCCCAGGCCACACTCACTGTGCCCCTGGGCGACACCAGGCCCACCGCCTCACTACACGTGCAACGCACCACCAAACGCACGGAAATTCCAGGCCTCACCAACACAAACTTACGGGGGAAACTACCGTAGTCCAACACCCATGTACATATGCTGAGGGAAGATTGGTAGTGAGGGGAGCCACTTGTGATGAAGGAAGGTGGTGGTGGTGGTGATGAAGGTGATGGTGATGGAAGGGGTGGTGGTGGTGGTGGTGGTGAAGGAAGGTGGTAGCGATTAGGAGAGTAATGATGGTAAAGATGGAAGGTAGTGGTGGTGGTGAGGGGAGATTTAATGGCGGTGTAATGGTAGCGATGGAATGTGGTAGTGCTGGTGGTGATGGAAGGCGGTGGTGGTGGTGGTGAGGGGAGTGGTAATGTTGGTGAAGGAAGGTGGTGGAGGTGAGGGGTGAGGTCGTGGCGGTGAGGGGAGAGGTCGTGGTGGTGAAGGAAGGTGGTGTGTTGAGGGGAGAGGTCGTGGTGGTGATGGCAGGTGATGGTGGTGAGGGGGAGGAGGAGAGAGATGTTAGTGTGAAGGGCATAGATGGAACACGTGGCAGCATGAGAGATGGGCTGGTGGTGGCAAGGGCAGAGACGGAGCTAGCAGGGAGACGGGGGGGTGGTGTCAGGGATGGGCGGTAGTGAGATAAGACATTAAGTTAGGGGGGGAAGTGGTGATGGGTAGGGATGAACTGTGGGTAGTGTCAGAGAGAAGTGGGCGCTGGAGGGAAAGTTTGGCGACATGTTACAAATAGGACAAGGCAGGAGAGAAGATAACAAAAGCGAGGAATGACGACAAATAAGGATAAGGAATAAAAGCAGTAGGAGGGAGGAATGAGCATAGCAAGGAGAAGGGGGTGTTGAGATCAAAATGGTAAACTAAAAGATAGTGCGGCAAGTGGATGAATGCAGAAATAGGTAGGCATAAAGATAGTATGAGAATGTATTTCTTTTTCTTAAATGTCAGCTGAGACGGCACGGGCAGCTGAGGCCCTATCAAGGCCATCCCATTAACGCTATATATATAAATCGTAGCCTGAGCCAAGTACCCATTTCATCGACCAAACCCCTAGAGGAGGATGAACAGCTGGGTTGCCTGTGGACCGACTACCGCGACCAGAATTCGAACCTATGCGCTCGACACTAGGCGGCCCGTGAATGCGTCACGGTCAGTTACGCTGACCGCTACACCATTTATCTACGAAACTCAACTGGATTCTTTCAAAACCAGACGCCAATGCGAGCAGAGGATAAACTAACGAGCTTTTTTTTTTACTAATCTTACGGTAATATATATTAAAAGAAAGATCGTGGCCAGCATATTCCATTCAATCGCTATTGTTATAAGAATACTTTTTTTACATCTTTTCAAATACTCTTTTTTTTCTTGCCTAGTTTTTATCATTGTCTCTAACTGCTATGTCTTTGCATCTTTAAAAGAAACGTTTACTGCTGAAATTGTCAAACTAGTTAGGAAACTTGAGGGTTGTGATCAAATCATCGCTTAATCTTCCTTGGTGGGCAAATTTGTGAGTGTTTGTGTAATTATGGTCGGTCTACAACTCGTCCCCTACCAACATTTCATCCCCTCTTATTTACCGACACTTT
>JAUTXX010469187.1:0-12565 GCA_032273605.1 Panulirus laevicauda
CGTTCTTTATCATCCCACCTGTTCATTACGTTCTTCATCTCAGCTGTCATTACGCGTTGTTCATCATCTCAGCTGTTCATTACGTGTTCATCATCATATCAGCTCTTATTACGTGTTGTTGATCATCTCAGCTGTTGTTCATTACTTATTCATAATCTCAGCTCTTCATTACGTGTTGTTGATCAACTCAGCAGCTCATTACGCTTTGTTGATCATTTAAGCTGTTCATTACGTGTTGTTCATCATCTCAGATGTTCATTACGCGTATGAGTTATCAATACCTGTTTTTCATCTCAAAAGTCAACTCAGCCGTTCATTACGTGTTGTTGATCATCTCAGCAGTCATTACGTGGTGTCCATCATGTCAGCTGTTCATTACCTGTTGTTCATCTTTGTAGCTGTTCATTACGTATTGTAGATCATCACATGTCAGTACTTGTTGATCACCTCATCTATTACGTTTGATCATCTCAGCTGTTCATTATCTGTTCATCTTTGCAGCTGTTCATTACGTATTGTAGATCATCACATGTCAGTACTTGTTAATCACCTCATCTGTTACATGTTTGATCATCTCAGCTGTTCATTACGTGTTGATCATCATCTCAGCTCTTTTAATGTGATGTTGATTATCTCAGCTGTCATTACGTGTTGTCCATCATCTCAGCTGTTCATTATATGTCCATCATAGCTGTTCATTACATGTTGTTCATCGTCTCAGCTGTAATTTAGCGTTCTTTATCATCTCACTTATTCATTACTTGTTCATCTCAGGTGTCATTACGCGTTGTTCATCATCTCAGCTGTTCATTACGTATTGTAGATCATAGCTGTTCACTACAGGTTGATCATTTCAGCTGTCTTTACGTGTTGTCCGTCATCTCAGCTGTTCGTTATATGTTGTTCTTCACCTCAGCTGTTTATTACATGTTCATCTCATCTGTCCTTACTTGTTTCATCTCAGCTAATCATCTAAGCTGTTCATCGTGTCAGCTGTCATTACGCGTTGTTCATCATATAAGTTGTTCATTACATGATATTCATCATCTCAACTATTCATGACAGTCATTCATCTCTTCATTATGTTGATCATAACAACAGTTTTCATAATATGTTTATCATCTCAGCTGTTCATTGTGTTGTTGATCAACTCAGCTCTCAATATATGTTGTTTTTCATCACAGCTTTGTTGATCATTTAAGCTGTTCATTACATGTTCATCATCTCAGCTGTCATTACGCGTTCTTCACCATCTCAGCTATTCATTCCATGTTCTTCATCTAAGCTGTCAACACGCGGTGTTCATCTCAGTGTTCATCTGTTTATTATGTGTTGTTGGTCACCTCGGTTGTCAATACGTGCTGTTCATCATCTAATCTGTTCATTACGTGTTGTTCATCATTGGAGTTGTCAAATACTCGTTGTTGATCATTTCAGCTGTTCATTAGGTGTTGTAACTGTAAATAGTGTTGTTAAAATATCAACTGTCTCAGCTGGCAATAAGTGCGATCTTCATCTTAGCTATCATTACGTGTTGTCCACGTTAAGACGTGTTGATCATTTCAGCTCATTACGTGTTGAAAATCTCAGCTGTCATTACGTGTTGTCCATCATCTCAGCTGGTTATTACATGTTCTTCACTCAGCTGTCTATTACATGCTGTTCATCATCTCATCTGTTTACTACGTGTCGTTGATCATCTAAGCTGTTCCCTACATGTTTTTCATCATGTCAGCTGTCATTACTCGTTATTCTTCATCTCAACTGTTCGTTACATGTTGATCTTCATCTCATGATTAGCGTGTTGTTAATCATTTGAGCCGTTCATTACATGTTTATCATCTCAGCTCTTCATGAAGTGCTGTTCATCTCAGCTGTTTACTACGTATCGTTGATTATCTGAGCTGCTTACTACGTGTTGTTCATCATTTCAGCTGTTCTTTAAATGTTGTTCATCATCTCTGATTTTCATTATATATTGTTCATCATCATTACGTGTTGTTGATCATCTCATGTCAAGACATCCGGTTCATCACAGCTGTCAATACGTGTTGTTCATCATCTCAGCTGTTGATCCTCTCAGTCGTTCATTACGTATTGTTCATCATCTGAATTGCTCATTACTTGTTCTTCATCCTCTCAGTCTTCATTAAATGTTGTTGATCATCTCAGCTATCAATACGTGTTATTGATCACCTCTTCTGTCATTACACGTTGCTCTTCAGCTGTCGTTACGTGTTGTCCATCCTCTCAGCTGTTCATTATGTGTTCATCATCGCTATTCATTACGTGTTTTCTACCATCTCAGCTGTTCATTACGGGTTCATTATCTCAGCTGTTAATTACCTGTTCATCATATCAACTGTAATTACGCGTTGTTGATCATCTCAGCTGTTCATCTAATATGTCAATACAACTTGCTGATCACCTCAGCTGTCAATATATGTTACGTGTTGATCATCATAGCTCTAATTACAGGTTGTTGATTATCTCTGCTGTATTACGTGTTGCCCATCATCTCAGCTGTTCATTACATGTTGTTCATGACAGCTGTAATTTAGCGTTCTTTATCATCCCACCTGTTCATTACGTTCTTCATCTCAGCTGTCATTACGCGTTGTTCATCATCTCAGCTGTTGGATCATCTCAACTGTCAATATAACTTGTTGATCACCTCAACTGTCAATACAACTTGTTGATCACCTCAACTATCAATATGTTACGTGTTTGATCATCTCAGCTGTTCATTACGTGTTGATCATCATCTCAGCTCTCATTACAGGTTGTTGATTATCTCAGCTGTCATTACGTGCTGTCCATCATCTCAGCTGTTCATTACGTATTGTAAATCATCTCATCGGTCAATACAACTTGTTGATCACCTCAACTGTTACGTGTTTGATAATCTCAGCTTTCATTACAGGTTGTTGATCATCTCAGCTGTTATTACGTGTCGTAGATCATCTCATGTCAGCACTTGTTGATCACCTCAGCTGTCAATACATGTTACATGTTACATGTTACGTGTTGTTGATTATCTCAGCTGTCATTACGTGTTGTCCATCATATCAGCTGTTCGTTACATGTTTATCTCAGCTGTCAGGCGTTGTTCATCATCTCAGCTGTTCATTACGTGTTGTTCATCGTGTCAGCATTCGTTACGCGTTGTTCAATTAAGTTGTTCATTACATGTTATTCATCATTACATTCATCACATCGTTATGTCTCGTTCATCATCTCAGCTGTTTATTACGTGTTATTGATCATCTCTGCTGTTCATCTCAAGTTTTCATAACGTGTCGTTTATTATCTCAGCTGTTCATTACGTGTTGTTGATCAACTCAACTGTCAATGTGTTGTTCATCATCTCAGCTGTTCATTACGTGTTTTACATCATCTCGGCAGTTCATTACAGTTCATTAAGCTGATAACTACGTGTTGTTCATCATCTCAGCTGTTCATTCCATGTTGTTCTTCATCTAAGCTGTCATCACGCTTTGTTCATCATCTCAACTGTTCATTACGTGCTTCATCATCTCAAATGCACTCTACGTGTAGTTCATTATCTCAGCTCTCAGTGTTCTTGATCATCTCAGCTGCTCATTACGTGTTGTTCATCATCTGTTCATTATGTGTTGTTGATCACCTCGGTTGTCAATACGTCCTGTTTATTACGTGTTCAATACGTGTTATTCATTACGCGTTGATCATTTCAGCTGTTCATTATTTCATATGAATACGTGATGTTTAAAATATCAATCGTTCTCGGCTGTCAGTACGTGCTGTCAATTATCTCTTATGTTAAGACGTGTTGATCGTCTCAGCTCTCATTACGTGTTGTTGATTATCTCAGCTGTCATTACGTGTTGTCCATCTCAGCTTTTATTTCATGTTCTTCATTATCTCAGCTGTTTATTACTTGCTGTTCATTATCTTAGCTGTTTATTACGTGTCGTTGATTATCTAAGCTATTCACTACGTGTTTTTCATCATGCCAGCTGTCATTACTCGTTGTTCATCATCTCAGCTGTTTGTTACATGTTCTTCATCTCATGATTAGCATGTTAATCATCTGAGCCATTCATTCCGTGTTGTTCATCATTTCAGCTTTTCATTAAGTGCTGTTCATCATCTCAACTAAGCTGTTTACTACGTGTTGTTCATCGTCATCCGTCACTACTCGTTGTTCATCATCTCAGCTGTTCTTTACCTGTTGTTCATCTCTGCTTTTCTTTGTATATTGTTCATCTCAGGTTTTCATGTTTTTCATCTCAGCTGTTCATTATTTTTGTTCATTATCTCAGCTTCTCATTACGCGCTGATCATCTCATCTGGCAAGACATCTTGTTCATCACCTCAGTTGTTCATCTCAGCTGTTTATTTCGTATTGATCATCTCAGTCGTTCATTACTTATTGTTCATCTGTTCATTATATGTTTTTCATCATCTTAGTCGTTCATTATATGTTGTTCATCATCTCAACCGTCATTTAGCGTTCTTCATCATCTCAGCTGCTCGATACATTGTGTTGATCATCTTAACAGATTAAGACATCTTGTTCATCACCTCAGCTGTCAATACATGTTATTCAGCATCTCAGCTGTTTATTACGTGTTATTGATCATCTCTACTGTTCAATACGTTTTGTTCATTTGTCATTACAAGTTCATCTCAGTTTTCATAACGTGTTGGTTATCATCTCAGCTGCTCATTACGTGTTGTTGATCAACTCAGCAGTTCATTACGCTTTGTTGATCATTTAAGCTGTTGTTGTTCAGCATCTCAGATGCTCATTACGTGTTGTTCATCGTATCAGCTGTCAATACATGTTTTTCATCATCTCAGCTGTTCCTTACGTGTTGATCATCTCAGCAGTCATTACCATCATAGCTGTTCATTATGCGATGTTGATCAACTCAGCTGTTCATTACATGCTGTTGACCATTTCGTCTGTGAGTACGTGCTGTTCATCTAAGCTGTTCATTCCGTATCTTTATCTTAGCTGTTCATGACGTGTTGTTGATCATCTCAGCCATTGATTACGTTTTGTTGATCATCTTATTGATCAACTTATCTATTAATTACGTGTTCTTCAACATGTCTTCTATCATTTCTCGTTGTTCATCATCTCAGCTGTTCATTGCATGTTGTTCATCATCTCAGCTGTTCATTATGTGTTAGATGTTAGATGTTAGATGTTAGATCTCGGCTGTTCATTAAATATAGCTGGTCATCTCAGCTATTCAATAAATGATTTTCATCATCTCAACAGCTGATATGAACAACGCGTAATGACAGCTTAGATGAAAAACGTAATGAACAGCTATGATGAACAACACGTGGAGTGCAGCATAGATGATGAAAGAACCAATAAACACCTTAAACAGCTGAAATGATGAACAACGCTTAATGAACAGCTATGATGAACAACACGTAGACTGCAGCATAGATGATGAAAGAACACGTAATGAAGAGCTGAGATGATGAACAACACGTAGGATGCAGCTGAGATGATGAAAGAACTAATAAACACCTGTGATGATGAACGACACGTACTGGAGCTGAGATGATGAACGACACGTACTGGAGCTGAGATGATGAACGACACGTACTGGAGCTGAGATGATGAAAAACACATATTAACAAGTGAGGTGATGAACAGGTGTGACGTCGAACAAAACTTAATGAATTGCTCAGATGATAAACAACATGTTCTGACAGCTGAGATGAAGAAAAACATGTAATGAACAGCTCAGATGATAAACAATGCGTAACGACAGCTGAAATGATGAACAACATGTAATGATCAGCTGAGATGAACTAAATGTAATATACAGCTGAGATGAAGTACATGTAATGAACAAATGAGATCATAGACAACGCGTAATGATAACTGACATGATAGAAACACGTAATGAACAACTTAGATGATCAACACGTAATAAACAGCTAAGATGATGAACACGTATTGACAGTTGAGGTGATCAACAAGACGTCTTGACAGATGAGTTGATCAACAACACGTAATGAACAGCTGCGGTGATGAACAACATAGAATGAACAACTGTGATGAACAACACATAATGAACAACTAAGATGATAAACAACACGTTTTGACAGCTGAGAAACATGTAATGAACAGCTGAGAGAGGATGAACAACGGGTAATGACAGCTTAGATGAAGAACATATAGTGAACACCTGAGCAGCTTAGAGGATCAACAGCAGGTAATGAACAGCTGAGAGGATGAACAAGTAAAGTGTAGCTGAGATGATGAAACAAGAAATGAACACCTGAGTTGATGGTGAGATGATGAACAGCACATAATGAAGAGCTGAGATGATGGTCTACAAGAGTCTTAACAGACGAAATGATCAACAGCACGAAATGAACGGCTGAGATCATGAACATGAACATGAACAGATGAGAGGATGACTAACGCGTAACGAGTTATGAGCAACATATAATGAAAAAATGAGATGATGAACGACACGTAATGATCTCTGAGATGATCAACAGCTGAGATGATGAACAACTAGCAACAGCTGAAATGATCAACAACGGGTAATAAACTGCTGAGATGTTGAATAACACGTTGAGATGATGAACAACACATATTGACAGCTGAGATGATCAAGAACACATAGTGAAGCTGAAGCACGTAATGAATACTGGATGATGAAGAATTTGTAATGAACAACTCAGATGATGAAGAACTCGTAATGAATACTGAGATGATCGACACGTAATGAACAGCTGAGATATTGAAAAACATGAACAACACGTAGTGAGATGATGAAAAACATGTAATAAAAAGCTGAGATGAACATTAACAAATTAATAAACAACACAAAATGAACAGCTGAGATGATAAACAACACCTATTGACAGCTGAGATGATCAACAACATGTTTTGAGAGTTGAGATGATGAAAAACATGTAAAGAACATCTAAGATGATGAACAACACGTAATGAACAGATGAGATGATGAACAACACTTATTGACAGCTGGTTAGGAAACAAATAATGAGCAGTTGAGGTGCTGAGATGATAAACACCACGTAATAAACAGATGAGGTGATCAACAACATTTAATGAAGAGATTAGATGATCAACAACATCTAATGAACAGATGAGATGATCAACAACAACTAATGAACAGATGAGATGATCAACAACAACTAATGAACACATGAGGTGAAGAAAACTTCTTGACAGATGAGATGAAGAGCTGAGATGATAAACAACACGTAATGAACAGCTGAGATGAAGAAAAACATGTAATGAAAAGCTGTAATGAATATCTGAAATGATGAACATGTAATAAACAGATGAGATAAACAACGCGTAATGACAGCTGACATAAACAACACGTAATGAAGACTGAGATGAACAGAAAAGTAAGAACTCGGATGATGAACAACACGTGATGAAGAACTGAGATGATCACCAACACAATAAACAGCTGAAATGATGAACAACTCGTAATGAGGACTGAGATGAATAACACGTAATGAACAGCTGAGATGATGATAAATATGTAATGAAAGGCTGAGATAATGAATAGCACGCAACGACAACTGATATGATTTACAACACGTTGTGAACAGCTTAATTGATCAATACCACGTAATGATCAGCTTAGACAGGATGATGTAGTTCAGATGATGAACAACATGTAATGAACAGACGAGATGACAAACAACGCGTAACGACAGCTGACATGAACAACACGTACTAAAGAGGTTAGATGCTCAATACCACGTAATGATCTGCTCAGATGAACAAAATGTAATGAACAAATGAGATGTTAACAGCACTTAGCGAACAACTTAGATGATCAAAAACACGTAATTAACAGCTGAGATGATGGACAACACATATTGACAGTTTAGGTGATCAAACAAGACGTCTTGACATGAATTGATCAACAATACGTAATGAACAACAGTGATGATGAACAACATGGAATGGACAACCATGATGAACCCATAATGAACAGCTAAGATGAAAAACAACACGTTTTGACAGCTGAGATGATGGAAAACATGTAATGAACAGCTGAGAGGATGAACAACGCTTAATGACAGCTAAGATGATGAATATGTAATGAACACCTATGATGATGAACATGAACAGCTGAGATAATGAACAACACGTAATGACAGCGGAGATAATCAACAAGTAATGAACAGCTGAGATGATGAACAACTAGTAATGATCAGCTTAGATGATCAACAACGCGTAAAGAACAGCGGAATTATGAACAACACGTAAAGCTTAAATGATCAACATAGCGTAATAAACTGTTGAGATGATGAACAACATATTTGACACGTAGTGAACAGCTGTGATGATGAACAACACGTGATGAAGAGCTGTGGTAATGAACAGATGAGATTACCAACACGTATTGACAGCTAAAATTATGAACAACACTTATTGACAGCTGTGATGAACAAGACGTCTTGACAGAGCTGATATTATAAACACTTCATAAACAGCTGAGATGAATAAAAACGTAATGAAAAGCTTTATCGATGAACAATATGTAATGAACAGCTGAGATGATGAAAAACGCGTAATGACAGTTGACGATCAATAACAGAGATCAGATGAGATGAACAGGTGGGATGATGAATAACACATGATGAACAGATGAGATGATGAAAAACACGTATTGACAGCTGGGATTATGAACAACACAATGAACAGTTGAGATGATGCACAACACATATTGACTGCTGATGAGCAACACGTAATGAAGAGAAGAGATGATAAACAACTAATTAACAGCTATGATGAACAACACGTATTGACAGCTGTGATGAACAAGACGTCTTGACAAACGAGATGAAGAGCTGAGATGAACAACGCGTAATGAACAGCTAAGATGAAGAAAAACGTAATCAAATGCTGTCTTGATGTACAATATATGTTGAGATGAGACGTATTCAACAGCTAATATGATTAACAATGCGTAATGACAGCTGACATGATGGACAGCAACAACACGTGATGATCAGCTATGATGAAAAACGTAATGAACTACTTAGATAATGAACAATGTGTTTTGAACAAATGAGCTGATGAACAACGCGTAATGAAAGCTAACATGAATAACTCGTAGTGAACAGCTCAGATGATCAACAACACGAAATTAACAGCTGACATGATGAAAAATACTTAATGATGAGTTGATAAACAACACGTAATGAACAACTGAGATGAACAACGCGTATTGGCAGCTGAGATGATGAACACCTAATAGATGAGATGATAAACAGCTATGATGAACAAAGTAATGAAGAGCTGACATGATAATCAACACGTCTTGACAGATGAGATAATGATGAACAAGGTAATGAGGAGCTGAGATGCTGATCAACACGTCTTGACAAATGAGATAATGAGCAGGTGATATGATCAACAACGCATAATGAGCAGGTGAGATGATGAACAACACGTAATGAGCAGTTTAGATGATTAACAAAACGTAAGACATAGCTGAGATGATGATAAATATGTAATGAAAGGCTGAGATAATGAACAGCGCGCAACGACAGCTATGATGAAACAAGTAATGAACACCCGAGATGAACAACACGTAATGCAGATCTGAGATGAACAAGTATTGACAGATGAGATGATCAACGCCACGTAATGAACAACACTGAATGAAGAGCTGTCACTATGTACAACAGATAATGACCGCGACACCTAAGATGATGAAAAACATGTAATGAACGAACAGCTGAGAGGATGAACAACGCGTAATGACAGCTGAAATGATGAACGACATGTAATGAAGAGCTGAGATAATGAACAACACGTAATGAGGGCTGAGATAATGAATAACACGTAATGAGAGCTGATAAGCAACAATGAACAGCTGAGATGATCAATACGTAATGATCAGCTGAGAGGAAGAACATGTAATACATAATGAAAGACAAGGATGATGAAAAACACGTATTGACATTGGGATTATGAACATGTAATATGAATAGTTGAGATGATGTCTGCTGTTCATTGAGCGTCGCTCATCATCTGAATTGTTCATTACATGTTCTTCATTACGTGTTGTTGATCATCTAAGCTGTTCATTACGTGTTGTTGATCATCTTAGCTATTCATTACGTGTTGTTGATCATCACAGCTGTTCATTACTTGTTGATTATCAGCTGTCATTAGGTGTTGTTCACCATTTCCTCTGTTCATTACGTGCTGTTCACCTCAACTCTTAGTTAAATGTTGTTCATTACCTTAGATGTTTATTAGGTGTTTTTTATCATTTCAGCTGTTCACTACGTATTGACTACACGTGTTTACTACGTGTAATTAATCTTTATTACTAGGTGTTGTTCATCATCTCAGCTTTCATTCCATGTTAATCACTTCAGCTGTCAAGACGTATTGTCGATCATCACAGCTGAGAATTCGTGTTGTTCATCTCAGCTGCTTATTAATCTTTGATCATCAAAGCTGCTCATTACATATTGTTCATCTTATCTGTTCATTCTGGAAGCTGCTCATTACGTGTTGTTCATCATCGTAGCCGTTCATTACGTGTTGTTAATCATTTCAGCTGTTTATTACGTGTTGTTGATCATATCGTCTGTGAATACGTGTTCATAAAGTCTTGTTCGTCATTTCAGCTGTCATTAGGTGTTGATCATCTCAGACGTCATTCCCCGTTCTCCATCTCAGCTGTTCATTATGTGTCGTTGTTCATGTTATATATTGCGTGTTGTTCATCATAGGTTGCTTATTATATGTTATTCATCATCTGCGTTATCATTAGGTGTTGTTGATCATCTCAGGTGTCATTTCGTTTTGTACATTTCAGCAGTTCATTACGTGTTGTTGATCATTTCAGCTGTTCATTACGTGTTCTTCATCATCTCAGCTCTTCATTATGTGTTGTTCATCTCACATGTTCATTACATGTTGCTCATCTCAACTGATCATTACAGCTTAGGACGATAGTCAGGCAGGAGTGGAGAGAGAGGCTGGGGACGAGAGACAGGTAGGAAAGGAGAGAGAGGCTTTGGACGAGTGTCAGGCAGGACAGGACAGAGGGGCTTGGGACGAGAGTCAGGCATGACAGGAGAGAGAGGCTTTAGATGAGATTCAGGCAGGACAGGAGATTTAGGACGAGAGTGAGACAGTACAGGAGAGAGAAGCTGGGGACGAGAGTCAGGCAGGACAAGAGAGAGTCTTGGGACGAGTCTGGAAGGAGGGGAGAGAAAGGCTTGGGACGAGATACAGAAAGGACATGAAAGAGATGATTGGGACGAGAGCCAGGCTGGACAGGAGAATGATAGGCTTGGGACGAGAGTCAGGCAGGGCAGGAGAGAGTCTTGGGACGAAAGTCAGGCAGGACAGGAAAGGCTTGGGACGAGAGTCAAGTAGGACAGGAGAGAGAGGCTTGGGACGAGAGTCAGGCAGGACAGGAGAGAGGGGCTTGGGACGAGAGACAGGCAGGACAGGAGAAAGAGGTTTGGGACGAGAGTCATGCCGGACAGGAGAGAGAGGTATGGGACGAGAATCAGGCTGGACATGAGAGAGAGGCTTGGGACGAGAATCAGGCTGCACAGGAGAGAGAGGTTTCGGACGAGTTAGAAAGGACAGGAGAGCGAGGTTTGGGACGAGAGTCAGGCTGGACAGGAGAGAGATGCTTAGGACGAGAGTCAGGCTGGATAGGAGAAAGAGAGGCTTCGGACGAGAGTCAAGCAGGACAGGAGAGAGAGCCTTGGAACGAGAATCAAGATGGACAAGAGAGATCCTTGGGACGAGAGTCAGGCAGGACAGGAGAGAGAGGCTTGGGACGAGAATCAGGCTGCACAGGAGAGAGAGGTTTCGGACGAGTTAGAAAGGACTGTAGAGCGAGGTTTGGGACGAGAATCAGGCTGGACAGGAGAGAGATGCTTAGGACGAGTCAGGTAGGACAAGAGAGACAGCCTTGGGACTAAAGTCAGGCTGGACAGGAGAGACAGGCTTGGGACGAGGGTCAGGCCGGACAGGAGAGAGAGGTTTGGAACGAGAATCAGGCTGGACAGGAAAGAGAGGCTTGGGACGAGAGTCAGGATGGGCAGGATAGAGAGGCTTGGGACTAGTCAGGCTGGACAGGAGAGAGAGGCTTGGGACAAGAGTGAGGCAGGACCGGAGAGAGAGGCTTGGGGCGAGTCAGGCAGGACAGGACAGAAAGTCTTGGGACGAGAGTCAGGCAGGACTGGAGAGAAAGGCTTGGGACGAGAGACAGGCAGGACAGGAGAGAGAGGTTTAGGAAAGGAGTCAGGGTGGGCAGGAGAGAGAGGCTTGGGACGAGAGTTAGTCAGGAGAATAGAAGGACGCTAATGAAGAGAGTCAGAGTGGACAAGAGAGAGAAGCTTGGGACGAGACTCAGACAGTACAGGAGAGAGAGGCTTGGGACGAGAGTCAGGCAGGACAGTAGAGAGAGGCTTCGGACGAGAGTCAGGCAGGACAGGAGAGAGAGGCTTGGCACGAGAGTCAGGCTGGACAGGAGATTTAGGACGAGAGTGAGACAGTACAGGAGAGAGA
>JAUTXX010469296.1:0-12565 GCA_032273605.1 Panulirus laevicauda
GGGGCTGGAAATCCTCCCCTCTCGTTTTTAGTTTTCCTAATGAAGGAACAGTGGAGGGGGCCACGTGAGGATATTCCTTCAAAGGCTCTGTCCTCTGTTCTTAACGCTACCTCGCTAACACGGGAAATGGCGAATAGTATGAAAGAAAAAAAAATTATTGTGGTATATATGTTGTTGATTACTTTTCACAAATTATGATTTTTGTATATTTTACTTTTGATGCTAGGTATATCTTGTTTACTTGATCTCATTTGTGACTCTCCAGAATTCATACATACAGATATAAGAACAGACATTTTGGTACATTGCTTATAACAAAAATAAGTATTATATCTGTATTGCAGTGATTGGATAAACTTCTGATTAAAGCAAACATAACTCTGAGCATTTTTTTTTAGGTCATGAAAAAGTAAAGATGGTTAAATTTCAGGATTGACCACAAGCAACAAATAAAACAGTTGTTTACAGCTCTCTTGGTGACATTCATAAAAGTTGTATAACTAAAACCAAATCAGTCCCTGCTCATATTGAAAAAGTAAGAACACTGTACTAATTAGTTATTGGAGAGTGGATAACTGATTGTTTTATT
The DNA here is from genome assembly GCA_032273605.1 of Panulirus laevicauda. Classification (NCBI taxonomy): domain Eukaryota; kingdom Metazoa; phylum Arthropoda; class Malacostraca; order Decapoda; family Palinuridae; genus Panulirus; species Panulirus laevicauda. The sequence continues at coordinate 590 of JAUTXX010469296.1, forward strand.
TGCTGAAGTTGAGAATATTCCAAAATACAGTATATTTCGTCTATTAATGATGGTACATTATTGATAATGATAATCCAGACCCTTCCCAATCAAACCTAGTTTTCATCTCCCAGGTCTCATCCCCCAGCTGCACATCATTACCATACCTGTGTTCACATTGATTCTCAGCATAATCCATGTACACACTTTCCTAAACTTTATTGCCAGCTTCTGGATTTCCTTTCTAGAGTCTGCCACCAGAAGTGTGTCATCTCTGAAAACATTACCTTAAACAGATTGAACAACTATGGTTACATCACACATCATTGATGCTGACCCTGCCTTCACCAAAACCACTCACCTTCCTTCCTCAATGCCATCAGGGCCTGAACATTCAGGAAGGTGAGAAGCATGCATGGAATAGAATGAATTTGATCATTGTACTATATGGGAGTAACACACTGTTATTGGGCTGAACCACGTCTTATGAAGCACACAAGGTAAACCATGGAAGAATCTTTTAGGCTTGGTTGTGGCTGATAAGCTCGGTTTCAGTACATTATATATGATTGCTGCTACCTGAATAGAGCAGAAGGAGCAATTATACATGAAAAAACAAAAACATTTAACTGTGGCCCATCCTCATGCTTGTTATAACAGTTTTAATCTATTAATATGGCACTAGGAGTCACTGTTAGTTTGTCCTGTTTCAATGAAATTTGAACATTAAAGTAGGCTGTAGGAACCAGAGTTTATAAACATGAAAAATTCATGTAAGCCATTCAACTAAATTTAAAGCTATGGATACTGGAATTCTTATGTATGTGTAATAGGAGATACAGGACACACAGTGCTCTGCAAGCAATAGATAGAATTGCAGACTGGGCATAATATTTTCAAATTTTTTAAGTCACTAGCCTGGTCTTTCACTTATTTTACAGTACCTGGAGCTTATGCTATGGTCGGCAAATTGTTTGTGAATATATTCGAACTCCACAAAAGGAAATTTTATCGCAAGAATTTGTGTTGCACAGATAACACATTTTGAGTGTTTAGAGTCGGCAGTTGTCTCAGTAGGAGACTACAAGTTTAAAAAACATATGGTATCTTTTCCAAGGATCACAAGTTTTACATGCTCCTGAAATCTTAGCAAATACAGACTAAGTAAACTTTATCTACTGCTTAGCAGTACTGGTCAGGTTCTGACTTTAACTATCGAGATAACGATAGTAATATGATTGAGAACTGTGTATGGCAGTTGAATTGTTAGCTCTAACCTTCTTAAAGCAATGAGTGACAGAATCCCTGAGCCTTATGTGTAGCTTGTTTGCCACTCAAACTGTTAAGGCACATAAACCTAATTACAATAGGCCATTCTCATTGAGATGAGGCAACTTAGATAGACAGAGCTCATTTGTAGAGTTCAACACATTGCTGTCTGTAGTAGCTATCAGTATAACTCAATGAAATTTTTAGGTTTTCATTTGATAAGATTTTAGCGTCTGGCTAGATTTCTACACTTCATAGGTGCATCAGATGGATCAACCAGCCACTGACTCTACTCACCTGAGTTAATATCAACATATTAACTTTCTCATTATTGTTTGAATAATGTGTTTAGCTTTTTTCTTCATACTTGTCCATTATTTCCTGTGGTTGCATCAGGAACAGACAAAGAAAGGCCACATCTGCTCGCACTCATTATCTGATTGTCATGTATAATGCTTCAGAACCACAGCTCCCTATCTAAATCCAGGCCCAACAGACCTGTCCATGATTTAACCTGGTCCCTTTACATTCCTTGGTTCAGTTCATTGACAGCTCATCACTCCCATTTTACTACATTGTTCCATTTCACTGTATCCTGTGCACGCCTCTTACCCTCCTGCACATTCAGGCCTCCATTACTCTAAATCCTTTTCTCTCCATCCTTCCATCTTCATTTTGGTCTTCCCATTCTCATGTTCCCTCAACTTCAGACACATATATCCTCTTTGTCAGCCTTTCTTTACCCATTCTCTCCATATGTTCAAACCATTTCAGCACTCCCCTCTTCTGCTCTCTCAACCAGACAACCCAGTCATGGGCCAATCAGGCCTCCCATTGTCTGTCTTTCTCATTTAAGCTCATGTAAACCACCCTCTTTTTATTACCTCACATCTCTCTTACTCTTTCATTACTCACTTGATCAAACCACCTTCTGCTACATATTGCCTTCGTACATTTGATTTCCAACACCTCCAACCTGCTCCTCATCGCCTTATCTATAGCCCATGCTTCATATCCATAATATTGTTGGAACCACTGTTCTTTCAAACATACCCATTTTTGCACTCGCACATAACGTTCTCTTTTTCCATGCATTCTTCAGCACTCCCAGAACCTTTGCCTCATCCTCCACCATGACTCGATTCCACCTCCATGGTTCCATTTGCTGCCATGTCCACTCCCAGATATTTAAAACACCTCTTCCAATTTCTCTCCATTTAAACTCACACCTCACTTAACTTGTCCCTCAACCCTGCTGAACCTAATAACCTTTCTTGGATTCACTCTCAACTTTCTCCTTTCACATACTCTTCCAAGCTCAGTCACCAGCTTCTGTAGTTTCTTACTTACGTCTGCCACCAGTGCTGTATCATCAGCAGACAACAGCTGACTCACTTTCCAGGCCCTCTCATCCCCAACAGACTGCATACTCGCCCCTGTCTCCAGGAATCTCGCATTTACCTTCCTCATTAATCCGTCCATAAACAAATTGAACAGCCATGATGTCATCACACACCCCTGCTGTAGACCATCCTTCACTTAGAACTATTCTGACTGTGTTCTTGTTCGTACCTATGCTTTACACCTTTCATAAAAACTTCTTACTTCTTCTAGTAGCTTTCTTCCCATATCTTATATTCTTAAGGCCTTCCTCAATGCATCTCTATCAACCCCATCATTGATTTCTCCAGGTGTATGAATGCCACATACAACTCCATGTGATTTTCTACGTATTTCTTGTTCACATTCTTTAAAGCAAACACCTGGTCCACACATTTTTTACCACTTCTGAAACCATGCTGCTCATCCCCAATCTGATGCTCTGGGCATACCTTCTCCCTCTGTCAGAACTCACCCATACAGCTTACTAGGAATACTCAACAAACTTATATCTCTGTAGTTTGAACACTCACCTTTATGCCCCTTGCCTTTATACAGTGGCATTATACATGCATTCTGCTAATCTTCAAGCACTTCATCATGATCCATACCTACACTGAAAATCCTTACCGTATCTTTGTTATCCAAATGCGGTAAAGTTAGTTTACCTTTTTATAAGTTTTCAGTACCTTGAAACAAAGGCATAAGACCTAGTGGCATAAGTAACAGTTATGTTTCATATACCAGATGCAATTCTGGATCATTCTGGCTGCATTTAGGAGGGGAAAGATGGGGTATTGGAGTATGCAGGTAAGGCAGTCTTATCGCCATCAACTATAACTCTTAGTTGCCAGCAACCTTTTTGTTCTTAGTGTGCAGGGGATTGATAAAATGTTTTAAGTTACAATACAAACTTTTATTTAGAAAATACTATAAAAATATAAATTTAATAAATTACATGATTCAGCCACCTTCCATCAGACACCTTAGAAATCATGTAGAGCAATGTATCTGAATATTTTACTTGTGTGGACATGAAGAAATAGGAACTGATGTATGGCTGTGTGACTAAATACATGTAGTGTATGGTTTAGTACCATGTTGTACTCCTTGGATTATCCTTTTGACATAGCATGCAGCCCCTGCTTCTCCCACTGGCTCTGGATGATCCGTTTGACACACTTTTTAAAGCAGCATTTCATGCTGAGGCCTTATATGATCCACACAATATATGCAACCACAGCATTTCAAGCTGGGGCACAATTTGAAATATTACCAGTTTCCAAAGTGTGATCATGGGAAAGGTGTGAAGACCAAGTGTGGCTCTTGCTTACACTTCATGAAAGCAAACCTAAGTCCAGTAGTCCACTTTCAAAAGTATAAGCATTGATGAAGGGTTGTGGAAAGGTCTCTTCATGAATGAGGCACAATTCAGAGAGGACAAGAGAATGTTGGCCATCAGGTGTGAAGAGAGTGACGAATCTTTTCCAGCTGATAGCCAGGACTGATGTAGATGGCCTCATTAGTGGTGTTGCTGAGGAATCTGAAGCATTGACACCAGTTACATTAACAAAGCTGATTTTAGGTGAAGTTTGGTAAACATCAGAATCACTCAGGCCTTTCTAGTGTTTAAAAATGCCCTTAAGTACTTTACACCTCAAAAGTTCCAAAACTTTAAATTATCAGTTGTTTTGAATAAATGTGTCAAACTCACCTGAGACCAGATAGGTATGCTGGGGGCGCAGCACGAACCATCCTGACGTAGAGGGTGTAGGTGGATACCACCTTGGGATCACATCTAATCTTTCCAAGACCAACTCTCCTATTGCCGTCCCACATCTCCAGACACAACATACAGCCCCTGTAACATTACCATTATTACCACACTACACAATGACCACCTCAGGAAAATATGTACCTTTTAATCCCAGGCATATGATGTAGAACGTCTTGATGAATTGTGAGTAAAAGTTATTGAACATTACAACTACTTATAAAAAAGATTGAAGGATGGCCAGGACAAGAGCATCCCTGTTTCTGATATATTTTGTGGGGACAAAGATGAAGATAAGGTGAGAACTAACCTGATTCCTTGAGCTTCTCCCTCGGTCATCCTGACTACGTCCCTGACGACGCGGGGCACAAAGTCCTCCGGTAGGAATACAGGTACGCTTGTCTTGGCCCCCGGCAGCAGCTTGCTTAGCCACTGAGCCCCTGATCCTGCCTGCACAAAACACCAAAGTTATCACACCGCCGCCTCCTTTCCTCCATAACTATTTTGCCTTAACCCTTTCAGCACGACACTACAATCCTTTGGTCGTGTTTAGGGATCGTGATTTCATATTTTGTGGTTTAAAATAGGTATTACTGATAAGTAGGGCATTATATTCAAATTGACTTCTGAACAGTTCTGAGTCAACATTAAGTGGGAATTTTTCTGTTAAAAGTTTCATGAAGCTTTCTTATGATAATGCTCGAATATATATTGACAGTGATAAGTGTGGTACGTTGAGAGGTATTGACCTGGGCGCTGTGCGAGTTCTGTGGTTGGTTGGTAGTGAAAGTAAGGAGCTTGGTCTTCCGGGCGCGATGCACCAGACTCACGATGTGTCTGGCCAGGAGACCCGCTGCCGCCTCGTCCTCTGCACCTTCGAAGTCATAGAATTCTGAAAAAAACAGGTATATTTGAATTTATTTATATTTCCCGTTTCCTGGGTGAATAAGATTTGTGATGCATGGTCATGATCTGATATGCTCCTAGGATAATAAGAAAATGTATTTGATGCAGAGTGGATAAATGAAATAAGCATGTAATTATAAATTACCTATTTGTGTAGGATAGCACACAAAAGAAGCTTTGAGTCTTATCCATTTGAAAAGAAGCCTGTTTACTAAAAGGACATGTTAAGCTGTTACTTCAAGCTGTCATACAATAACGAAGAGAGTCGGCGTTCTTTAAGGACAAGAAATTTATAGATACATTCCCCTCTAATGTGCTATAGTTAGTGTTCACATATTCCCCTGGTATGGCATTCCAAGTATGTGAGTTGGCATATATAAGGTGTTACGCAAATTGGTGTTCTGCTTTGTATTGAGGCGTTGCGTGTATTTGTGTTGATAACATGAATAAGTATTTAACACATGTTGGATGTGTTAAAATGAACGAGAGGTATTTACTAACCTGAACTTAGGCGAGGCATAGGCGTCTTGTAGGTGTTTGGTCGGACCACACGCAGCATGTTGTTTTATTTTTAGGCTTTACTTCTTGACTCTGGATCCTGGTGTAGATATTACAGCCTCGATTTGAGCTCTTTTTTTATTATTAGTCTGCTGGAGATTGCAGATAAAAACCACTGAATTGTCTAGGGTCTACACTGATTGACACTGGGATGCTGCCGGGTTATATACCAGTGGGTTGTGACGTCACGACCCCGCCTCCAGAATACGGGTCCCGACTGGCCAGGAGCCTCGTGTATGTGTGTGTGTTGGGTGAGGTGCCACCTAGGGACAACCTACAAAATACATTGCTCCCTTCAAATTTATCCCAGTAGAAAACCTTTCATAAGACTAGCGGTTTCATGTATGTTGATTTGGGTATAGAAACTTTGCTTCGAGATGAAAACTGTTAACATGGAAGTTGATATTTGACGTGAATGATTATATATTGGAGATTAAATAGTGTTGGATGTGCGGCCGGGTTAGTAATGTGTAGGCTCATGCTTGAGTAGGCTACGTGCCAGGGTCAGGACAACAAACTGCGCACTATCTTAACTTGGCTTCTTCTTAAAGGTCAAGCATGACAGATGCAAGTATTTACATGCTTGCTGAATGTCTGTTATCTGTGACTTTAGATATCATATGTATATATCTGTGTGGCGTTGTATACTTAAGAATGTTAAGACATTGGAAAGGGTGTTATATCGATTTTGGAGGATGTGGATTAAAGACTTTTTTTCAACTCGGGGAAACGGCGATCAAGTATGAAATGTGTGTGTGTGTGTGTGTGTGTGTGTGTGATTACTATATGTGTTGTACGGGAAAAGTGTTACAACTGTGTTGCCTTGTCTCTTATCATTGTATGTTTGTACCAGGTCTCTGTTCCTATACATGTTTGCACACACACACACACACACACCTAGCTTAATGCGGTGTGTGTGTGTTTGTGTGTTAGGTGTTACAGGACTCCGCCTGCAAGTGGATAACAAGCGAGAAATTTCTTTCAGAAAGGGTACTTCTGTGTACGGGGAGTCCAGTCTCGTCGAGAAGTTCTCGCTCCAAAGAACCACATATTTCCCTGCTCCATCGTGGAGTTTAGCCTTTGAGTCGCAGAAGCTCCACAACAGAGGTTCTGGGCCTCCTATGCATGACTAGAACGTGTAAACTTGTGGAACATAGTATATTTCAGTACTGGGAGAAGTGTAAGTGGGAATACTTAAACGGTCGTCGGAACTCATGAACGTATCCTACGATCGGATTTACTATAAAGAACGAAGCTCACGATCCACTGCCGTTATTGAGCATAATTTACGATCGTATGTAAAGATCGGTATGACCTTGCTAATGTCAATTTACATAGTCAAACCGCCCATGTCAGTGTTTTGTCTCGCAACCAGTGGCAACTGGCGATGTCATACGTAGTGCGTTATTTCACCACTGTCATGTACCCAGTGCCCGAGAGTTTGTCATGAGCCAGTGGCAAAGAGTTAAAATAATAAGTTTCATAAAGCAATGTGGCATCACAACCGGAAATATCCTGCTACTCAACCGGCCAGGTGCGGCTGTTGGTGTACCAGTTGATTACTGCCGGTACAGTAAAACCGAGGTACCTAACGCAGGTTTCACAGTTTATGAAGCGCAGCATGAAACACGTGAAGGAGGGTCCTGAAGGAGCAAGGAATGTCATAGAGGAATAACAAGGATCCTAGGAGAGGTAGGAGGGTCCTGATAGAGCCAGGAGGACCTTGAGGGAGGCATGGATTTCTGGGGTGGACAGGAGGATCCCAGGAGAAACAGTAGGATCTTGGGAGAGGCAAAGGATCATGGGAGGAACAGGAGGATCCCGAGAGAGGCAGAGGATCCTGGGAGGGACAGGAGGATCCTGAGAAAGGCAGAGGATCCTTGGAGGATCTTGAAAGAGGCAGAGGATCCTTGGAGGGACAAGACGATCATGGGAGAGGCAGAGGATCCTGGGAGGGACAGGATGATCCTTGGGGAGGTAGGACAAAAGAAGGATTCACGAATCTCAAAATTGTGACAAGATTCAGGAGTGAGATTCAAGCTAGCAGGGTGGTGTCACGTCGACGCAAGGAAACGGAGAGCTGTCAGAACGACGCAAAGAGGGCCAGAAGGGCTTCGATGGGTCTAGGGGTCAGGAAGTCATAGGAGCACAGTAAAGGAGTATAGTAATCTTGGAATGTGAAGAGGAACCGCTTCATTAACATGGGATTTAGACCAGGTAGCTGTGTGTACCGTCCTGGCTGATGTCACACAGGCGTTCCTCACCACCCACGGCCCACCTGCCGAGGAAGTGATGTGTGGGGAGTCTCCCATATATCGCCCCAAGCTCCTCCCCTCTCCTGTAGTGGAGTGTTGACTGTTTCATCAGCCTTGTTCCCCTTCAGTAGAGCTGGAAGCAGCCAAACACATCACCAGGCAGGGGAAACGCCTCCCTTATTGACAGTAAATAGTTCGTCGTGGGGTGCAGTACCAGAAGCCAGGACCAGAGGTCAGCTGAGATGGAGGATAGTCAAGAAACGTGCGTTAGGATAGTGTAAGGATGGCGGATGGTTGGAATGATCCAAGTAAGGAGACGGTGTATACCAGGAACTGACAGAGATTTAAAAGTCTTCGTATTGATAAAGGAAGTGCAATAGACGGGTCCTCACGAGTGATGAACTCTCCTTGTATTGTACAAGTATGTGATTTCCCATGTTTACGACAGTTAGCAGTCACTGCTGATCAGGGGGTAGTTCCTTACCTGCCCAGACCCCCTCCTCACCCCTCCCACAACTTGCATACCAGCCTCATGAAAGTGCCTCTTTCATACTTTTGTGTGTGTGTGTGTGTGTGTGTGTGTGTGTGTGTGTGTGTGTGTGTGTGTGTGTGTGTAAGAATGACCACCTGGTCATCAAACAGGGAACCCCGAGGTACCCCACTGGATGTGCCTCTGCCTACGTCATTTAGGTTACATAAAACGAAACTGGTATTTGACTTTATGGCTGTTAATGGCTTGCTCACAAGCCTGATCACATCTTTTGAAGTTTTTAGACCGGTCCGATGACGTCAATAGTCAATAGTTTTTAGCGAGATGCAAAGGGTAATCAGGGATAGCAGCTTGATGCAAGAATCTTGTTAGAAACAGGAAAATGTGCACTTGTGTAATATGAGAGCAGTGAAAGAATGGAATGAACTGAGTGATGAAATTATGAATATGGACAGCATAGAGGGGTTTACAACGTTGTATGACAGAAGAGAAAGTTGAAGAGATGAGGCCCCACGGAAACACCTTCCCGTACAACTCAAATACGAGTTTAAACACACACACACGAGAAAAATAACTTAGATGGTCAAAAATAAAAGAATTCTTCCTTCATGAGCCTAAATAAGATTAAGTTGAATATAATATACTTTATCGATGACCAAACGAAGAAAGTGGAGTCAAATAGACGGAGGATAAACAGTGACGAGGGAGCAAAGAGTGGACAGGGACGAAGGGAGTTAGATTTGCCTCTCTCATAAGGAGTCTCGCACCTGACCGTAGCCCAGAACCATCCAATCTACAATATGGAAAATTTCAGTGGACAAAATCGGTTTCATTGTTCCAGTGTACATAGTTCAACATGAAGATGACAGGAACATTATCGCTTCCTGAGCAAGGATGCTGAGAGATCGACATGGAAGGTGAAGCACGTTGAAAGATTAGCCAGCCAGCGACGGGAAAGGTCTCATAGTTGTGTACTTTAACCCTAAAGCAAGATTGTACGACCCTTGCACATAACATGACGACCCTTAGATAAAAGGGAAAAGTGTACAGCCTTTCACTCGGCTTTACGACCACCTGAGTATGATAACTTCGTGTTCGACACGACTCTTGATGGTGGTCAGATGGCAAGATACACCATCACACCTCAGTTTAGCAGCATTCTCCCTCAGGCGGTGACGGATGTAACAACCAACAGTAACAACAAGGAGGCGAAGATACCCGGAACTCGGCTTCCGAGTGTGAGTACAAGGAAGCATTTTGTACCCACATACCAATGTGTACATTAAGGTTACAGACACCAACGCTCCCCGAACAGTGGATCTCATCAATAAGTGGAGCAGCCTGGATGTTGCAGGCGTCACACATGCAGCTCTCCGTGCGAGGAGCGACCTCATTTAACTTGAGATGCAATAAGGTTCATCTCGATTAAAATCACGCGTCGTTGAATCTTCTCAATAAATATATGCAGGAGCCTTATAAGGAAGGAAGGAACTCGTGGGGCTCGTAGATAAGGTATAGATACCCAGGTAGATTCCTATGTTCGCGCTATGGAGGCCATTGATTATTTGAGTCACGTGACATTTCTTTCAGTGGGTACACTAGGCACCTTGAGTTTCACGTATCATCTTCCTCATCTGTGCCATCGTCGTAAAGTTCGATGTAGAGTCTCGCTGTTGACCGTCGTTCTTCCCATATATCAAGGTTAAGCAGGTGTGACCAATTCCTGTTTTTCGTCGAGTATAAATCTGGAAAAACCTTCTCTGTCAGGAGAATGTGTGGTATCGTTATCTGAGATGATTGTTTACTTTTAATCTTCCAACAGTAGCCAGCGGCAGATATGCTTCCCTTGTGGATCAGATCCACTAGATTATTCTTCCTCTGGTATGTTTCACTTTAACCTCATGAGCGCAGCGTATGACCCTTGACCGGTCACTTAAGGATCAGATCGTTCTCTATATCTAAGGGTCGAAACTTCTTGTCCAAAGGGTTAAAGACCGGCGGGATCACAAAGAATGTCCTTAACGCTGGAGGCACCGACCTCAATCAGGAACACTATTGCTCGTGAATGTACTGTATGAAGATGCCGAGTAGTTAACTTTAGTGGTAACTGGTACCACGTGTTTCTGTGACAGACACTCGTGGCTTAGCTCCTTCAGCACGATGGTACGCCCCTTGGGTAGGATGCCCTGTCCTTTGACCCGATCCTGAAGGGTAGTCAGAAGTCATGCTCTTGTACCCAAGGGTTTTACCGTCGTGCTGAAGGATCTTACAGTCATGTTTAAGTGGTCCAAGTTCTGGCAGGACCGACCGACAGCGATCTGTTGCCCTGTTGTTGGGCGTGGGTTGGGTTGGCTCGGCCACCAGACATCTGGCCATTTTCTCCGTTCTATAACTGATGGTGGGTTGCCTTCAGTACCAGTGGCCCTTAAAGGCGTAGCTTATCACGAGGATCACCACCCTCGAGGATGACCCTGTCAACTGTGTACTTATTAAGCGACACTTGTTCAGTTTACGGACGCGACGATAGAAACATGAATATCGACAAAAATTAGATAACTTGATCAGTTTTGCTCAATAAAACGCCTTCCCGTCCAAGGAAATAGTTGTGAAACAAGTTTACCAGTTTAAGGGTAAGTTTACTGAAAGTCTTTAAGGCCCTGAAGATGAAAATTAGGTTCGGGTTGCACGTTAGGCCGGACAACCTTGAGCCTAAGGCCCCTGGACAGCAGAGTAACTAGTATGTGCTGCGTGGAAAAAGAAAAACGTCCTAATTAAGGGACGGGGATACTTGTCTATAACGTAGAAACTTTTATAAACAGGCCAGTGGTCCAGGACTGGCAGCGTGGACGTGTACTTAGTAGAAGAAAAAAAGTCGAGGGCTGCGGCCTTGGGTTGGGTCAGCGAGACCTTCCCCCGCTGACAGTACCGAATGATATGTTCGGCAAGTGAGGTTTATCACGTGTTGTTCATATTAAACAATTTCATCTTCACCTTTAATAATCTTTTCTGTTTATATTCACTCGTAAAATTGACCTTGCACACCACACTCGCTGCCTGACCTGATGTAGGTCACCGTCACAGTAGGTGTCAGTAATGTGAGCAGACTACGGCCCACTCGCGTTGTCCTTTACGGAGGGCCTGTACAGTGACCCAGGTGCCCATACAAAGAGATCGGCACCGTAATATCGCGGTGACGTGTGTAAGTGTGGAGACAAATACACCTCACAGCTCGTGGTATTATTAATTCCCTGTAATAGTGTCCCTAGTAACAAAAATATATATAGCAGGAGCGGACTTAGCCAATAGCAGGGAAGGCCCGGGCCGTTAGGGGGCCCGTAGAATAAGATTAATAAACAACCAAATTA
>JAUTXX010469407.1:0-12565 GCA_032273605.1 Panulirus laevicauda
ACTAGAAAAGGCAAAGTATTTGAAAAAGTTAAGCTTGGCACCATGTCTGTTCCTGGTACTCTTGAGTCTCTCCACAGTGGACAAAAATACACACAGGGAACTGCCGACCAAAGCCAACATTCCTCTCATACTTTTGAGAGCTCAGGTGTAAGTGTTTGTACCCCTTCCTGCAAGAGCCTGTCTAGCTTCTCCCAGTACAATCCACTCCTGTCCATCCTAGCTGCAGATAATCCTGCCCCTTCAAGGATAAGTCAGTCTTGCACAAACTAATAGGAGCCTAATCCTTACCCGTGCAGGATGAGCTAATCCTAACCAAGCACTTGATTCTGACCCTCCATGGACGAGCTCGTCCTGCCATTCCCACAAAGACCTAGTCCTGTTCCTATCAGGATGAGTCTGTCCTGCCACTCCTAGGATGAGCTCGTTCAGCTCCTCCCAGGAAGAACCACCAGTGTTACCCTGGCTTTACTGAAATACAGTACCTAAATTCTGGGTCAGCTGCTTTTAATAAAGCACATCTGAACGTGAAAACTGGAGGCATATGTTCCTCGTTGTACTCCCTCACTAATCCTCTGGAATGATTTATGGACGAAAATCAGTGGCACTTGGCATCACAACTGAGTGTGGTCTATATAGCTACTGTAAAAATGAAATGAAAGGTATATATCAGCTGCTAGAGGAAGTTGGATGAACAAAATCATACAAAATCCAAAGGTAATAACCATGCCAAGCTAAATCAAGACTTTTACCAATCTTTATGAAAATTTTCATATTAGCTTTCCATCAAAAATACTTGGAAAATGGCTGTCATGTTTTTGGTGCTTTATATGCTTCACTAAGTTTACAGAAATACCTGCAGAGCATAACATTACACATGGTGATGATGCCCATCAGAAAAAAAAAATTTATGGGTATTAGAGAGAGAGAGAGAGACTTGGAGAAAGCAACAGCAAACTTTAAGGAAAAAAAGAAAATGTTCTGAAAGTTGGATAACTGAGAAAAGCAAAGAGAACAAATGGGAGTAACGTTGAATGGGAAAGTTGTAACAGGCTAAGAAGAGGTGAAGAGATGGAATGAGTACTTTGAAGATTTGTTGAATGTGTTTGATGACAAGGTGGAAACCATGAGGTGTTTGAATCAAGAGGGTAAGCAAAGAGAGTCATGGCAAGAGGTGTAGTTTAAAGATAAAGAGATTGTGAAAGCCTACATAAGTTGAAGTATGGCAAGTCTGCTACAGTGGATGGATTGCTGCTGAATTTCACAAGAAAGAAGGTTAACTCTGTTGATGATTGGTTATCAAAAATCATAATATATGGTTGGTTCAAGGTGAGCTGCCTGAGAATTGGCACTGTATAAAGGCAAGGGGTACAAAAGTGAAAGTTAAAATTAGAGGTACGAGTTTACTCAGCGTACCTAGTAAGTTAAGTAAGAGAATGGTGATTTAGAGGGTTGTGGCAGGAACAGAGCCTCAGACTGGGGGGGACGTGGCATCAGAAATGGAAGAGGTTGGGTGGATCAAGTGTTTACTTTGAAGGCGCATGAGAAATACTTTGAGATATAGAATAATTTGTATGTGGTATTTAAAAATCGCAAGAAAACATATACAGAGCTGCCAACCTTGTCAAAAAAAAAAAAAAGAAAGGATGGTAAAAATAACAAATATTGAGAAAAAAAGAATTTTGCAAAACGAAATGTACAACCATGTGCAATAGAGGCTGCACTATCAATAAAGGAAATCGTGATGTTCAGTGCTCAAGCTGTTATCTCTACATGCGATTGTAGATAATCCACAGCTGTTCACTTTAAAACCAACAAAGTATCTAGTCTGACTGCCATACGCTCCTCCATGTACAATGCAAAAATCCAAAGCACAAACTTGACATCATGCAGTAAATTCATCCTTTCTCGATCATGCATTGCAGGACCACTTCCTGGTGTATTCAGACCAAAAAGTTTGCTTCTCCCAGCTTGATTTTGTACCTGAAATCAATACCATGATGAAGTGGCTTCACCCCTCTCCAGCTCACTGTTAACTCAATGATGCATGGCACAATATGCAATACGAACAATGGCAAGCCAAAACATCAAAACATGGACAAGTTTTTCCACATGGGAGATGGATGTAACATTCTGACCTCTTCAAACTCTTCCATTATGAACTGGTCATTGTCCAATTGATTTTCCTCATTATATCACTTTTTAAATGTTTTACACAGACATAATTTTGCATTTGTGATAATATGAACATTTTCACTGGTTTGTTAGATCAGCCACACTATACTTTGCAGGAAAGGTTTATACTTCATTCTATCCCTGTTAATTAATGGTCGAGGCCTAAATAAACTGATGTGATGATGCAACTTACATGCTGAAAATTTTATTTTTTCAATCAAAATTTTTGCCATTACTCTTCATCTATCATTGCTAGAAAATCTTAGATTACATTTTACCTTTTTAAAGAACAGCAATAGATGGAAGGGAACATACAATTTCTCATCCACTCCTATACATTATAATTTTGAGCAACTTTTTGAAGTCTCAGGAGAGCCTGGCCTAAGAGTAGGATCAGCCTGGTTACACAAGCTAAAGATATGATCGGACGATAAGACTGACTGTACAACAATATGTGTGGTCAATTCTGTGAAATAGTCAGAAATTATTTTGTACACTGCATTAGTACCTCCGTACCTGTGAACTTCCCATACATTACATACACATGTGCAATAGATGAAAAAGTAATGGTTGGCAGCTCTACATATCACAAGTATGAAGGTGTTACAAATATATGGTGTGAAAAGAAAGCAGTAAAAAATCAGTGAAATTTTCGTCAAGACAAAAAGGCATGAGTTCAAGTAGAAGAGTCGGGTGAAAATGGGCCTGCATCAGGGGTGTGGTGTAATCAAGGTCGTTTGATATCTTTAAGTATGAGGTGGTGATGGAAGTGAATACAAAGGTTTTGGAGAGGGGCAGATCTGCAGTCTTTTTGAATTGATGTCTCCTGATGATATGGTACTGGGGGAGATTCAAGAGAGAAACTGTAGAAGCTGGAGTCTTGAGTATGGAAATGTGTGTCAAAGGGAGGTGAGAAAAAATGTGAAACATAGCAAAGTGAAAGGAAACTGGTTGGTTGGAGTGTTTCGGTGGAGAGAACATGGAGGAAGAGGTATGTTTCAGATACCTGGGAGTGGCTACGGTAGCATATGGAACTATGGAAACTGAAGTGCACCACAGGATGAATAAGGAAGCTAAGGTACTGGGTGTAGTAAAAAGTGCATGGAAAGAGAACTCATTATCTGCTAGGGTAAAGATGTGTACCTTTCACAGTAAAGTAATCCCAGTGGTTTTGTATGAATGTGAGGCATGGCTTTCAGATAAGGTACGGAGGAGGGTTGATGTATTCGAAAAGATACGTTACAGGACAATATGTGACATGAAGAGTCAACTGAGTAAGAAACGATATCGGCATGGCAATATGTGCATAGGTGAGAATGATAAAGATCACTGAAATGGTTTAGACATGAGGAGAGAGTGAAGAGAGGTTAACAAAGAAAGTGTATGTATCAGAAGTGGAGGGAACAGGGAGAAGAGAAAGACCAAATTGGAGATGGAATGAAGTGAATTTGATTTTGAATCCTTGTGAGTCTGAACATGCAAGAGGGTGTTAAGATATGCACATGAATATGTAAACTGAACCAATATGGTATACAAGGAACATGCTGTCAATGGACAATGGTCTAAGCAAAATGGCATACAAAGGAGAAGATGCTGTTAATGGACAATGGTCTGATTGGAAACCATGAGAGGTCTGTGGGGCCATGGTTTCAGTCCATTAAACATGACAAAAAGCATGAGAGCAATTTAGACCTTTTCTGTTCCAAGTGCTACCTTGCTAATTCAATAAACAGCAAACCAGTATGAAAAAAAAATATCGTAAATGTAGGCGAGACACTTTTAACTAACGTTACAAAAAATACAAAAACCTCACCTGTACCTGAAACGACATATGAAACATACAATCATTACATTCATATACTACTGAGGATCATGCAGTGTTGTCTGTCTGTAAACAACTCGTGGCATATTTATGGTATATTTTCATTAGCATGTTTTTCATAGGTTGTTGATTCTTTATTCTTTTCATGTATATTAATTATGCTTACCTTAATTATCCCCACATTTTCCTTGGTATAATACAAATGCCTCAATTACATAATGTCATTAAAACATAATGCTCCAATTATGCCCTCTAGATATTTCTATATCACAATGAACTGTCTGAAGCACAAAAAAACTTACATAACCTTTTCCCTATGCCACTTTCAAGAAATTCGTATATTTACCCATTACATTTTGTTGTCTATTTATATCTTGGGCATTTTCCCTCGTGTAACTCCCTCAAGGGGGTGGCCAAGGCAACAGAGTTTCTATTAGTGAACTTCATTTCACAATAACAAACACTCTTCCTCTATTGAGAAGTGTCAATAAATTCACACTATAGCATGACGAAAGTAAATAATTACACTATAAAAATACTTATCGGAAATTTTCACGATGTGACACTTCAAATAGATGTGACCACACCCAAAGTGTGAAAATATTAACATTTGTTACATAACACAAATCTAATAAAATCTATACAGTAACTTTAACCTTTCACAGAATGATAGGTTTAATTCTGATGACTTCTGATAATGTTCGACATATTTCTCCTCAAACCCCTACATTTTCCATTATCATCAATGCCCTGCCCACTCTTGTGTTACAAGAAAACAGGTATGCCAGATCACAGCAAATGTCAAAACATCCAAAGTGTAAGCAATCATTCTATATCAATATCCATAGGTACACAAATGCATGTCAATGAAATACAACAATCTGTAAACTCCATCAAGGAATCTGACCTACGTTTCGACTTTAACAGCAGCTTCCTGAATTCATATAAGTATAAAGACCCAACTAGGTACACGAGCTGATGAAAAGGAGTGTGATGACGAATCTATAAGGCAGTGAATAATATATATCAAGTTTAGGTCTGATCCGAAGCTTATTATCATGACAAACAAATTACGCATTGAAAATGGTGCAGTCCTGCCAGTGTACAAGGACCTCGATTTTTCTCTCACTACACAATGACAAGACACTTCCAAGAGAGGACAATCACTTTTAATGGACACCTAGACTAAAATTCAACGTAGGGTATCCCGGGCATAATGGAACTTAGTCAATTCCGAGCAAAGTTAATGGAGGTGAGAAGCCAAGCCAAAACTATGGGAGGTACTGACCTAAAGCGATGTACTCTCGCTTCACCTGGGTCTTCTCCTCTATCCGAGCCAAAATGTCCGTGATTTTGTTCTTCTCGTGGAGGATCTTGACGGCCTGCTCCCTGTAGTACTCTAGGTTGGCGGCCATCTCGCCGGGCTGCTGCAGGACACACCTCACTACACCGGACGACGTCTGGGAAAGACCACTGGGTCTGGCGAAATCTTCCACACTGACACAGAAAACGGGTCCCAAGAGGAGGGGGGGAAAGAAAAAAAAATTTTGTCGCGGCGCCAAATTTGACCCCTTTGTCCTGGCCCAGATGACTGTGCTATTACATATACCTTCTTTGTCTCACCCCGAGATGAGTATGGACCGCTAGACACACCTTTAATGGCGTAGTTTTAACGTCTTCCTGTCTTTGTAATGATCACGGATGACACATCAAAGTCCCAGTCCAGTCTCATGAATTCTCTTTGTTCTCCTAATTACACCAACATTCTAAACTTAAGAGGTTGTCATCCTTACCATAAGGACCACTGCCTACACCTTTACCTATGGAAAAAGAAACCCTAAGCACACATTGTTTTGACCGGCCAAGGGTTTAAACCCCAGAAAGCCTTGCCACGTACCTCTGAATAATAATGTCTCGTTATTTTTCTCGTTGCTGAAGGCGTCAATGGACTTCTTTATCTCCTTAATTCGACTCTTGATGGCGTTTAATGATTCATTGGCCAGGGAGCCAATAGAGGAAGTGGACGAGGCGAGGGAGGTTGCTTGACCAGACTGGGTCACACCTTCCTCTTCCCTGGGTCTAACTTCGAGTTCTACTGCAGTTACAATTACCTCTGACCCATGACTACAGAGTGGATCTTCACCTCTCATTATCCTTGGAAACTTATTGGCAAAGTTTTTCAGCATTGCCCGAAAGCTAATACCACTTGAATTCCGAAGTCGAAGATCTGACGATTGTTTCTATAATCTGTCCCGACATGGATGACCCCCGAAGTGGCTTTCGCCGATATTTTTTTTTCTCCACAAATAATGGTTTTTGAAAACATGGACAGAAATTCTTCATAGTTTTAAGCATTTTCCTTTTGAGGGGGTTAATTTCATATATATACGTATAGTTAATACGATTATTTCCGGGTCACAAATACTGGAAAATGAGATTAACTTTAGAATGATTGGGTTGAAGGGGACAGGAGGTTAATATATTTTTTTTTTAATTATTGAAGGCTCGTTATGAACACAAATCCTTAAGGCTAGGCCTTAACTGAAATACAAAGAGAATTATGACAGGAAAAAAAGAAAAGACAAGGGAAAATATTTACGATTTTTTTTTTAGGAAGTGAAAAACCTGTCTTTTAATATAATGCACATTTTGATTAAGGAATTTACTACATGGCAATGTATCATTGTCTAGTAAGAGACTGAATTCTTCTTTTTGGTTACTGTGAAGCTGCATTGATGAGGAATTCCTGTTAACGTAGGGCTTTGTGCCAATAGATTTGTTGAAAGGAAGGCAAACTAAAAATGATGACAGCAATAAATAACAAATACACTCTCGTTGGGATTCAGATTGTATTCATCTGTCACTCAAAGCTCAATTGCCATCTTGAACTAGTCATTAAGGCTGTCAAGGTATGCCTGCAACCAGGGTATCTCCATTATGTGAACAAATGCCAGAATCTAACAGATATTCCTGATATGACAAAGATATCATAAATGTTATTAAGGATAATCAATCTATGTTTATATTGGAATTACACCGATGAACTGCTGGGACACAGACACCTTGATATTGGGAGCTAAAACTGGAACTGAAACAATTTCTTTTTCATTCTTATGACGGCAAAGACAGGGAAATATAATGTACTATCACCATTATTGTTTTTGCTATGCGTGTCCTGGGCTTACATAAAGTCATACAGTATCTCATACCCTGAGTGCAATATATATATTTTTTTGTTAGCGCTGTAATTGTTTTAGTCATTTCATTATATGTCATTTGAAATAACTTATTCATCAATTTTATCAAGAGACCTGATGATCTTTATCTGAATTACCTAATGGTTTTGGAAATGCAGATTAAACCTAGTTTTTAACCAGAATGGACCAGAGTGCACTTGCTTAACTTCACCAGAATTATACAAAAAAATAGTCATCTGCATTGTACTGTCAGATAGGGAGGTCACAAGATTATTCAATATAGATATGATATGCAAAGGATAATGCAACATGCTAATACAGAGGCTGAAAACTATCAAACTGAAATAAGGGAGAAGAAGAATACATCAATCAAGAGACCTTGCCAAACAGGATGAAAGAACCGTATTCACAAGGAACAGAACTGAGACCATTAACATAAATGATTTGCCATAGATTTGAATCATATCTTCAATTTGCCATAGACTTGAATCATATCCTATTCAATTTACAAATGACAGATCGGTATGAGGGAGGTAAGAGACGCTCAGGAGGGTAGAAACTCAGTCAAAATAGTACCCATAAAGTATATTTTACCCAAGAGTATTATATTAGAAGCTTAGACGCACATACTAAAGAGAAAAGAACCTAAATCCACACGCAGTGTGTCTGGTCATGCGCATCAAAGCTCAGGGTCGGCGTACGAAACCAGCCCCACAGCGACAATACTGCGTCATATGTCATCTAACATCCTCTACTCTCTGATAAGCAGAACATTTCATCCTCACTCATCTAAAGCATTGTGTAAAGTTTATTTCTTTTATCTTAGAGCAGATACATTAAGGAGAAAAAAGATAATGCCATCTAACCTTTAAGTAAAGTTAGTATCAATCACTTACTATTACACATTTGTAATTGGTTTTATAATGATAACATTAATAACCACGAAAATTATTTGGCTACATGATAATGAAATAACTATACTAGCATTAATACAAATAATGATGATAATAATATTTATGATAAGAATGATAATAGTGACAATCACATTGTAATCGAAATTTGTAAATTGTAGTGTACGGCGATAGGTTTTGCTATGCTGGATATGCAGACATTTTTTTTTTAATTGAGCTTTTATGACGTCATACCTTCAGCCATTAGCAATGAGACTGCAGAAAGATAGTAGTAACATTCTTACGTCATATGAGGCATTAAGGGATCACTGATGACATTTAAGGATTCTAAAATTCATTAAGAATAGTGATGACATCCAAGAGATCGAGGTTACAATGGGGTCTTTTCTACGGTCATTTGAGATTTTAAATGTGCAATAGTGCTACTCCTAGCAGCACAAAAGGCATTCGAGGTATAGTGTAATATTACTAGAATCATGTGAAGGCAACAAGGGAGAAATTAAGGATACTTTGTGCGTTATTGAAGCTAGTGAGACGCTAGTAGGAGCATCATTTCTTTGGTTATCCGGAGCTGCTGGGATGAATAGGAAGCAAAGCTAACCTAGCTTAAACTATTTTAATCTATTGAACAATGACGATAAAGGACCCATATTAAAACGTTTAAATTTCAATCTCTTTCCTATCCTGTCCCAAACGAACTAAATTGATTTGAATTCGAGTTCATAATACCGATATCTTAATTAAACCACACAGGTATAATTATATATATACATATCTAGTTAACTATTCAGCCGATATTTTTACATACAAAAAATATTACTAAATATCACTATTTTTTTCATTATATTTGATCCCCGTCTCCAGCGTCAGCGAGGTAATAGTAGGAAACAAAGAAAGACCCATCTACTTAATACACACATATATACATACATGCACATACACATATATACATGCACACACATATGTACATATTCATACTTGCTCGCCTTCATCCATTTCCGGCGCCAACGCACCCCTCAGGAAACAGCATATCTCACCCCCCCCCCCCAAAAAAAAACTAAGCTGTGCAGCTTGAGTCCGCTAGCCATTATCTTTCGTATCTTTTAAGCTGTGCAGCTTGAGTCCGCTGGCCATTATCTTTCGTATCTTTTAAGCTGTGCAGCTTGAGTTCACTGGCCATTATTTTTCGTCTCTTCTAAGCTGTGCAGTTTGAGTCCACTGGCCATTATCTTTCGTCTCTTCTAAGCTGTGCAGTTGAGTCCGCTGGCCATTATCTTTCGTATCTTTTAAGCTGTGCAGCTTGAGTCCACTGGCCATTATCTTTCGTCTCTTCTAAGCTGTGCAGTTTGAGTCCGCTGGCCAGTATCTTTCGTATCTTTTAAGCTGTGCAGTTTGAGTCCACTGGCCATTATCTTTCGTATCTTTTAAGCTGTGCAGTTTGAGTCCACTGGCCATTACCTTTCGTATCTTTTAAGCTGTGCAGCTTGAGTCCGCTGGCCATTATCTTTCGTATCTTTTAAGCTGTGCAGTTGAGTCCGCTGGCCATTATCTTTCGTATCTTTTAAGCTGTGCAGCTTGAGTCCGCTGGCCATTATCTTTCGTATCTTTTTACGAAACAGGGACTTGAAGCGAGGCTGATTATCTCTATTCTTACTAGCAAACTGAGGAAAGGAAGGGGAAAACCCCCACAATGCATCCTATATATATCTACAATAAAAAGATGTCAGCATAAAATGTATATAAAGTTGTTTCGTGGAAATGGCTGATGCTATTTGGCTCAAATGAAACTATGGCTGTGTTAATGACAATGGTTTTTTTGTATTTGTGTTAGTGATGGTTTTGTGGGGCTTGGGGCGACCATAATTATCTAGTTAATTGTAAAAAATCTGCTGCAAGATGGAGTCACTGATAAGATCTACATACTCATCATTAAAATAAGATTGCTTGCCTGTAAATCAATTATTTTTCTTCTGGAATTTGATATCCATTTTGATTTTATATACTATGTAAAATAAACATTCAAAACACATGATTTATTTCTGAAGTTTCGAATTATATCTAAGAGCATCGTAGAACTCAAAACATAAACTTTTTTTTTCTTTGTTCAAAGTGCATTACACAATACAGACTTTAAGGGAATAACAACGATAAATGAAATATTTAAAATGCATTGAACTAGAGCACAGTTTTAATGAAATATTTAAAGTGCATTGAGCTGGAGCACAGTTTTAAAGATTAAAATTACATCAAAACCTATTATATACATGTAAAACGATTGAAGGTACATTAATGAATAACCTTTGTATATTAGCATGACATAAAAGAGACACCGAATATCAAAGAAATGAATAGTCTCTCACCAAAAATGTGATTCCTTTTTCGTCCTTCCGCCATGGCTGCTGCTGCTACAAGACTCCAGAGACGCCGTGGTTAAAATTATCCCCCAATAAATGATACATAATTAAAAAAGCACATGGATATTCGATTATGTTACTGTTCCTTAAAATATGTGATGAGAGAGGAAAATCTAGCATATTAACGTACTCCTGTTACTAAGAGTGTATAAACTAGATAGCTTATGATAACCTCAAAAACTTAAGAAAGGGTGTGAAACTGAATGTACATTTGGAGAGTTTCCTCATTTATCTCCATTCACCAGTATTTGCATTTATACAAACATAGTTTTGAAGATTTTGGTAACAAAATAATAACGATAATAATAATCTCTCAAAATTCTTCTTAATGGATTGTCATAATTTCCTTATTGTATTGGTTGCAGTTACTACAATGTCAATAATTGCACCATTTTTACAATGTGGAGGTTCTTCTTACATTTTTTCTTCCTCATTTCCCTCTATATCATGCGGGAGGGACCATATTCTCAGTCTTCCTTGTAGGATGTTCACACACAATGCCATCAAGATTTAAAACCCTCGTTCTTTTCCTCTTCAGCCATGTTACTTACTACTGGTTTGATCATAATTACGACTTTGGAATGTAATACACAACAGATGTGAAACGCTAGTTAAGGAAAACATTCATAAGGATATCTGAAGCAAGTCCCTGATGCAGCGCTAATGAGTATTCCTTTAAAAAAAAAATAGGGATTTAAAATGAATCATGTTGCCAGGACGAGGTGTTCTCTGGCTGTAGTAATTTTATGATCACAGTCAAGTTGAAAAATTTCTGTTAACCAACCAACCTTTGTTAGAGCAAGACCAGGGCAACAAGAATCACCCGACGCATTTGCTTCTTATATAACAAGCAACATCCATTTCATGTAACTAGCCAACAAGATATTAGCATACAATTCACAACAGAACTGACTATTTCCGCATTGATACCTTATACTGGTTGATACTTTTATGGATAGCTGGTCATCTTTATGAGTAATTGCCCCATATCTATAAAGTGGCAAAGGCCACCGCAGTTAACATCTTTTCATTGAATTTGACCATCTGTACATATAGCTGGCCATTATTTCCTCAAATAACTACCCTACATCTCCAATTGGTAGATATCCTTGTAGATAATCGGTCAACATCATGGCACATAACTGGAGACATTCAACACTTATCTGCCCATGATATCTGGGAAGATAATTCTCCAACATTAGATATCTACCTAACCTTGGTCAACATAACCAGCTACCCGAGTTGGTCCCGGCAGACAGTTTACATAATGGAAACCAATCGGAACTACAGTTGCTGAGCCACACCCTTAGTGTTCCTCTCACCCTCGGTTCTTTAATGTCCTCTTTTATCAAAGTAAAGGGAGGCCTACTGTTTTCCATGTTCATTTGGTGTCTACAAATCTGTAATTGATTCAAATACGGACACTCGTGAATGTTATCCATGAATTAGGTAGCGTATTGAACTAGTATCACCCTCCATTACAGCTCCAAAAGCAGAGTTTTCTCTATGTATTACGTTGTGGTTAGGCATTAAAATAATATAACATTCAATGCTCAAGTCTACAGACGTTTGTTGTACACAAAAGGATCCCTCAAAACAGAATGCTAAGGTAGTCTCAAAATCTCCATATTTAAAAGCTAGAAGTGGTTAGAAATATAGACACAAGCACGAAACTTTTTCCCTAAAACTATAAGTAAAAATAAAAGCGTGGAATTTTACAAGGTGGAGGGAGAATCAGGCGGAAGGCGACTTGAATGTTGTTGCTGGGCAGAGATGTACCCTGAGATAGTCGAGATTCCATTTTAGTTATTTGACCTTTTCCACCCTTTCTGTGACATATGTAGCTGGACTTCCTAGCTAACTCGGTGATCATAAAGGCAGATTTCGTTACTTAAGGTAATCATACTAAAATCTCCCCCCCCCCCCATGAAGTGGAGGAAGGTTTGGTTATATTCTATCTGGAGATTTTTTTTTTTTTTTTTTACGGATTTCCTGGGCTGTGATTGGTTGCCTGTTGGCAGCCAGTTGGCCCTGATCTACCAGCCAAAC
>JAUTXX010469518.1:0-12564 GCA_032273605.1 Panulirus laevicauda
TATTAAGAAAATAACTGGCTGGAAATACTGCTATCACTTTAAGTTTTCTTGGTTTTCTTTTTTTCTCTCTTTTTTTTTTTGAGAAGTTGTGGCTTGAACAATGTTTTTGACTTAGCAGTGACCACACATTCTGTCCATTTTTCCAAGTCATTTTTCCTTCTTGTTAAATCAATGGTTTGTTCCCGGCTTGCTCCTGCTGTCTTATGTTTCTCAGCGTGATGAATTCAGCAAGTGTGAAATGAAACACATTCTTGACTGTCTGTTGCAGGTGGAACACGTCAAGGAACAATTGCCACGTAAAACTCGTCTTTTATATTTTTTTAGTTAGAAAAAAATACGAGAGATTCGTGTCAAGGTATTCGGGTTCTTTGACCACCTTTGGAGAATGCTTTTCAATCTCTTTCTAAAACCTGAAAGTGGACATTCATATGATACTAATTCACTTCATTCCTTTTAATGCTCATGATATATCTTTCATGTAATCCCAGTATAATTAGGCGAATTATGAAAAGAAAAAACTCTAGTAATCTATTGTTAATTAGATGCTTCTTAAACTAAGCTGGACATGACTAGTGTCACAAATAAAATTATGGCCTCCCTCATTAACTCTGGGTTCAACAAAACTATCTTAAATTAGTTCTGAGAGATATTTGAGACGATAAAAAGTCCATAAAGTTTTGAGACATCTGTTTGGCAGTGATGATAAAACATGTGGAAAAAAAAAACTGCATGAGTATAATAGTAGTAAGCTTCGTACAGACACTACAAACCACGTCATACGTAAAAACTGTATTTCGCAGTTCACTAGTAACGCATCCTTAGATATCACCTACAAACTCTCGTCTGTTAAAAAGAACCTCAGAGATTTTGATCGCACATGCGAATCTCAGATGCCTTGATTTCACGACAGGAAAAGAAAACGTTCCCAGACAACATTGCAGACGTTTCTGTACCAGTCATGAGGGGACCAGATTCTGACCATGGGTTGTGACGTTCTATTACCGTTCTATTACCGTTCTATTGCTGTTCTATTACCAAGCGGGTCCTATGCCTACACTGACATTATACAGGAGACGGGCAAGGATGGGGACAATTGGAGGCAATTAAACGCGAGCCATCTGGCGCTTTGTGCAACAAGAGATGCGAAGAGGAGGAGGAGGAGGAGAAGGAGAGAGAGGAGTGTACCAAAATAACTAACCTCACACACAGTTCCGTTAGTTACCGCCAACTTGATTGTTTTGCTTGAAGTAATTTTTCCACCTCTCTGTATTGATCAAAGTATTGGAATTATATTGAATACCAAAGCGCTGTGGAACGCCAGGCTTCCATATCAATGCTTTTTTTTATTGTGAATAGGGAGAGATGTCTTGTGGGAAATCTATTCCTAGTAAAGGTAGATCTAGTATCGAGGTGGTTACGAAAGATGATGGGGTTTCATTTATCGTCAGGCGTGTGGGAGCTGTTTCGTTCCGGTTTCATCCAGTTCAAATGTTGTCTTCTTGATCGTAAACTCAAGAACTTGAGTTTTTTTTTTTCGTCCTACATCAGCTGGGTTCTCGTCAAACATTTCCTTGACGTGAATTTGCCACTTTCCAAAACCTTCGGTAAGAGTTGGAGTAACGAGTTACCTAGTTATGTAAAGCAGTAACAGACAATTGTGATAATATAAGGCCATTCTTTCGTCTGTTTCTTTGCGCTACCCCACTAACGCGGGAGACGACGATTAAGTATACTAAAGAAATAAATAAATAAGACATATTCTAATCTAATGTGATACCGGAATGATTTCCATATCAGATTGATAGATACTGTCATCTGAAGAAAAAAAAGATATCATTTATGGTTTCCCCGAATTATTTGACCTTCTGGGTAATCTATTAACCAGAGGGTAATTCTCAGGTACCCTATTTCGTCATGTGGCTAATTATTCTCTCACCTGTGTATTAGATATCCACAACAGTACGTCTGTTGGATGGTTTGCCTCGTATGCTAACGGTTGGCCGGAAACGGTCACGTGATTGCAACGAGGATGATAATAGCTATTAACGATAAGCCATTTAGCTGAGCTAACCCATCATGAAATCTTACCACACTTCCTTGGGAAAATGTTAATTATCCTGTCTACGTAACTAAGATTACATACGTCAATCCCCTAAGAATTTCGTAGGTAGTATTAGATGACCAGTAATTGATTATGGTTCCCCTCCCATCGTGCGTGCTTACGCACCTGATCATGCGTAGAGGAAGAGTGAATTGAAGTGGGGGTGTGTGAGGAGGAGGAGGAGGAGGGAGGAGGAGGTAGGGAAGGCGCGGACACCGATGATGACACGAACGCCAGCTGCCGGCCGAGTCAAGCAACTGCGCGAGCGGCAGATCAATATACTATCTCTTCCATGCCCCCGCAGGGCTGTTCCAACGCTAGCTGACGTCAGGACACCAACTCTACAATACACGAGGATGATTTTTATACCCAGGGACGAATTGTCGAGGGAGGGCGCCGCCGCCCTCCGACGCTTCGATAAGATATCTATCAATGCTGATATTATGAGGCCCTTCTGCTTGTGGGGTTTACTAGGAGCGAGTGATGGAGACCCGTTGCCACACATATCTGCGTAATGTCTAACTCCTGAAGCAGGTGGAGTCTGTATCTTGAAATAGATAGATAGTTGCAAAGTATACGTAAGAATATTCTTTTTCGAATATCCACCTCGATGTGAACCACGTCAAAGACTTTCCAAGAAAGTATTGGCGTTGAAATTAAAGAAGTTTTCCGTCATCTTTGGCGATTTATCTAAATCCTATTTTTTTCCCCCAGTCAAGAATTGCTTATAGTATAATCACTTCTCTGTATAAAATAGCTTAGGAAAACCTGTGAGAATAGACTGTAATCGTAATGAAATGTGTATTTTCTTATTAGCAAAACACCATTGATGGTTATGAACATACGAACACTCAGTATTTACGTCTTGTATCTATTTACCTGACTTTACGTATCAATCTATAGGCAGACGAAAAGTTAGATTCAATGACCATTCATTCACCGAGTAGCAATGATAGTAGTATACAAACCCAGGAACCTTTTAGGGGATTCCACCAGTATCCACGATGCTCTCCACGCAGGAGCAGGGAAATATAGGACCCCAAGTTGCGTCCGGTAACACCAGCTTAGAGTATTTTCAAGTTTATGCCAATACGTTCGAACAAGTTGATTAATGCTTTGAAATCGAAGGATGCTGACGAGCCTCATCCACCACTAATAGCTTCATAAAACTCGCTTTCGCTACTTTTAGAATCCTGCCAAAGTTATAATTCCGTATCCCCCACATGACACGTTGGCGATTGTAACTTTAACACGAATGAAAATTCTTCTTCTCGTACTGGTACATATTTGACGCGTGGATACGTATATTCATTTCATCTGCCTTGAGCTACAAGTGTGTGGGGCTTGAGATGCTGACTGTCTGTAATATACATTCTGTCATGCGGTAACAACTAGAAATAAGTGATGATGAGAGTAATCTACTGGACCGTAGCTATGAACAGAGTACCGAACATGCATGCATTAACAGCTCAGGACGCTGTTCCGGTCCAGTGTTAAACGTATGCAAATTAAGCGAGTTTCCAGTTTACCAGAGGGGATTTAATGCGCTGACCCACATGTTAGTGCTTTTAGATTAGCGATGATGATTTAGACCCTCCCCATTTCCCACCCTCTCTGTTGGTAAGCAAGCGTAGGTAGGAAACAATATAGATATTCCTCAACCAATACTTATTTTCAGTGTTCCCCATTTTCGTTTTACCGACTCCATCTCTCCGTTGATTTACTTTTGTTTCACCTCTGTTTTATGCAGATTTGTCGCTCACTCGATTATTTACCAATTATCTTGCTGAATGGACCATGTCATCCGTAGTATGTGAGTGTAATTTGAAACAAATGCGTCCAGAGGGAGGGAAGGTTTTTCGATACAAGTTATGAAATTCATTGATGATTGTAGTGGAGGAGGATATCTTAAATGACCAGACTCAAACCTCAAAGAGAACTTTTGAGGTTTAAGTTTTTGATTAGACTGACTAAATCATGTTCTATCATTTGGAGCCACAGCTTTTACGTGATACATTCATCGTATCCAAATGAACAGAATAATAAAGCATCATAATGTCCATTTTGTTAAGTTATACGTAGAATAGAATTTTTGAGAAGATTCCCCGTGTTTATTTTGCACACACTATAAGGAACTATCAAAAATAAGTGATGATCAGTATCATAGACAATGAATATTCGAAGGGTAACAATGGCAAATAAATGGTTTCGAATTATCCATGAGGCTTTTGAGGGGCAGAATCTACTCTTACTATAGTCCACGGTAACTCCCCACACCCCCACCACCACCACCCAACCGATTAACCAAAGACGATAAGGAAAAGTAAAGTAGAGTTATAAAGCAGCCATGTGGGAAGACAATGCTATGATGGTTTATATAGTCCGGGAAGACCATAGCGTACATACTGATCCTCAAACTTTCAGTATTATTTCTATCATACTTTCAAGAAAGCTTACCGTAATGCTAAGCTTTCCTACAGCAAGCTTACCGGAAGAATTAGACGATTTATTTTACCCCGATCTTGAAGATAGATTCGAAATGATGCAATCTTTGACTTCACCGCCAGGTTGCCTCGTTAAAACTTTCCACAGAGAACTGGGTCGGACACACACACACACACACACACACTCTCTCTCTCCCTCCCTCTTCCCTCTCTCTTTCTCTCCTGCCGTGGCCAGTTAGTTAGTTAATCCCTCTCAAGAAAGTTCTTTATGAGGCTTATTGACTCTTAGCCTCACTGCTGCCAGTCTACGGTGATAGTGTCCCTAAACTGTAGCTGACACGACGTAACGTAGTGAAATTATAATGAATGCGACTTGAGAGACAAGAATGAAATTACATGAAAAAGTAAAGGATAATTTGTCATGTTTAACAAGGACATTGAGGAGGTGTATGTGTGTGTGTGTGTGTGTGTGTGTGTGTGTGTGTGTGTGTTGTGTGTGTGTGTGTGTGTGTGTGTGTGGGAGAGAGAGAGAGAGAGACTCATACTTCATTGGAAATCAACAGCACTGGGTAAATGGAGATGAGAAGAGGAGACATCATTATAAGGAACCATTCATGGACGATAAAATCTTGAGTTCCATGTAAAGCGGTACTGAGAACTGAATGAAAGCTACTGTAATCTACATGAGAGAGGATCAGGATGGTAGAAAAACCACAGGTTGGATCTGAAAGGTTTATCCTGTTGCGCTACGGCGTAAAGCCCTGTTCACACAGATGAAAAACAAGAGATAAGAGTCTATCGCTGAAATCAGACGCCATTGCAAAAGAGGAGACGCAAAGATAACATTACAAAATCTAAGGAGGGAAAGAAGTATTGGGAAATCGCGTGGTGTGGATGGCTTGGTGAAGGGACCTCAGTGGCACAGAGGGTAAATGGTCTTAGAAGCTATGGTCAACTGCAGGAAAATGATCGTACGAGAGGTGTAGATGTGCCATTGTGTATTGGTAACTTTGGGGAACATATTGTGCTTGTCACTACAGCCTACGTATTGTGTGCTTCTCCTTTAACCGTCTCTATGAACTGTAATGGAACAAAACATCTGACATGAAACAAGCTGGATGATGTTTCCATCTAAACAGAGTTTGAAAACTAGACAATCTACAGCATCATTCTATTTTTTTGTCTTTCTTTCGTTTTCAAAAAACCAGAATTAGGATGTTACTGATCATTACCATGATCGCTAATATTCTGGAAAAAAAAAATGATACATTTTTCGTTCTCTTTATATATTTTTCTTGAATGAATGAAATGTCATGATTTACATGCATGTTTATCTGACGAAATCATGGCATGTGTTTGTAATGATAGTAAAGATGATGTGAAAGAGAGAAATGTGAAGCTTTAATCAAATAATGATTAAACATGCGTAGGAGATTTCTCCTGTCAGCAAGGAAGAGACAGACAGACACACGAAAACGCTTGCCAGTATGTATATGCAGCCGAAGGAGGAGGAGGAGGAGGGGAGGGGAGGTGATCGCCAGTGAAAAGTTCACACACACACACACACACTGATGCTGTCGCTGTTGTGTTTCCATGTTTCTCGCCATTTGCTGTCGACCAATTGCATGTGGAGATGGAAGGATCTCGCAAGGAGTCCCAGTGCGTGATGGTGTTTGAATAATCTTCGTTGTAAAGCCTAGGCTTTTCCCCTCCTTCCCTTCCCTCCCTCCATTAACATGATCCTTCCGTCGTTGTCTTTATTCATGGGTAAAGAGGCTGCCTAAAACCCTAATGTATTGGTAAAGCCTTGAGAAATATACCCCATTTGCACCTGTACCCTACGACAGAGGGAGGGGAAAATAATCTAATGGCTGAAAGGGATTAAAGTTTATACCTACGGAAGATGAAGGGCTGTGTACATCACCCCATACCGAACCAGACAAGTTGTTAGAAGGTGGAGTACAAATTTGACTAGAAGCCATACAAATATTGCTCTATATCTGCACTAGCCGAGAGGGAAAAAGGGCCACCAGTTCTCGCTACAATATGGAGAAGATTGAGTCTGTGGAAAGAGTGACAATGGTTAGTCGAAACCCAATTGGACTACAGGGCGAGTTATTGCTATCTGCTACCGCCAGTTGCAACACGCCCGGTGTCAAGAGAACCTTGTGATACACGACTCCGTAACTGGTTCAAACTGAAACTTTATTGTGCCAGCCGGGACTCTTGTGTTCATTCAGCTTTTTTTCCCCCCCCGGGGTTTTATCGTCATAACAGAATTAAAACGAGAATTTTCGGGGCGCACCTGTGTGTTTTTGATTTTTTGGTTTAATGCACTTCTTTAGTGAGTCAGGAAACAAGAGTATCTATCTATCTATCTATCTATCTATCTATCTATGACATCAACTCACCACGACACCCGTTCTACACATTTTGCAAAGTTTGATCTCAAGAACACGAACACCATATCCCTCTTCGCCAAAGCTTGTCTCTGTGTAGTGATACTAATTGGCTTAAGGAATAAAGTCAGCGTTATAAGGTCATTCAACCACTTGGGTGTTACAAGATGATGCTCTTTTCCTTCTTTCATTTTTTAAAAGAAGTTTATCGAGATGATGATTATTTCTCTCTCTCAGGACATGTTTGTTCTAAGAGGGTTACCGGAGTGTATTTCTGCGCATATTTGTAGACAAAGGGAATTGTTATAGCATGTTAAATTTTCGATACTGATTTTTGGACAGAAGTTTCTTTTCTCAGCTTTTGGGTTAGGTTTTACGTATTGGAAGAGCAGTCGGTTAACCTCTTCACAAACGCGTATATTCTCTTTAAGTTGCTATTTACGTGATGCACATTTGTTCCCTCAATCTTGGCGTGAGACCTCGTGTGCATTACTATACGAACTTTCAAGGTGTTACCGGACTCCGCCTCCTCGTGAATACACCATTGGCCAGGTCGTATCACTGGAGTACAATCTCGTCGATGAACTTTTCAACTTAAAGGAGCGCATCCTTTCCCTGCTGACAGTAACTCCGTCTTACAGCTGAAGGATCCCACGGATAAGAGGTTCTTGGAGTTGTATAAAGATAACACGAACATTGAAAGAATACATTAGAATACATCTAAAGATTAGAAGAAGACGTGAATGTTTACATTCGTCAGATTTAAAAGTTTTTCAGTCTGTAATAATCCTATGATCCATTTCATGGAGGGAGAAGAGAAAATATTATTCGCAGAGCCAATAAAAGTTGTACGGGGTTACGTATTTGTTCCACGACATTGCAAAAACATGGGGACCAATTAACTATTTCGAGTCTATTCTGAAAATGTTTTGCAAGGGAGTACTTTCCCCCACTGACCTCTCTGGGTTATCATCATTCTCACTCTATAATGTCAGTGAGCCAGCCACCCTTAAGAGCTAAACGTATGCACGCAGGCTTTCAGAACAATACTAATAAAGTATAATGAGTAAATGAATTATCACTAAACCATGTAAGATGAAAATTCAATCATTTTTCCATTCTTTTTAGACACGATTGATAGTATAAGATTAAAGGAAAATTAGATTTTGAGCTCAGCGTTTACGTTAGTTAACAAAGTGCAAGAATATTACGAAGACACTGCACTCCTTCAGGAGTTAAGGAGGTAACAACTCAGAGTGAATGTTGTTACCAGAGCCAGCCAGAAGAGAGGACTGATATCCCCTTATGCAACATAACTAATTATCCCTTACTTCGAAAGTAACTAAACTCAGAGTGAATGTTCTTACCAGAGCCAGCCAGAAGAGAAGACTGATTTCCCCCTGCGCAACATCACTAATTATCCCTCACCTCGAGGACCTGCTCTTACACGAGTTAAGACTTGACAGGAATGAAGAGAGAGAGAGAGAAAAAAAATAGGAAAGCTCTCTCTGCCTTTTATCCGCAGACTTCATCAAGATGCCTTGCTCAGATGTTCTCACGGTTGGAGAGCGAAACGTTAAGACGACTTCAAGAGAAAACCTCTGCCCAAGCCATCCCAGGAACACCTAAGGACAGGAATATAATCTCTAGAAATCTCAGGAAATGGAAAAGTCTGGAAATACGTCTCCAGCATCTCGAGAAAAGAAACGTGTTTGAAGGAACGACTCGTACTCTCCTCGAGCGTACACACACACACACACACACACACACCCTCTCTCTCTCTCTCTCTCTCTCTCTCTCTCCCCCCAGGCTAAGCCAGGTACCCATTTATCGACCAGTCGTGGAGGGAGCATGAACACCTGGGTTGGTTGTGGGCCGACTGTGTAGTGCGTGCTCGACCTGGACAGTCCTGTGCTGACTCACGGTCGGCATTGTTAACCGTTACGCCACGGAGGGTCGTGTGGTTACTGTTTGTGTGTTACGGGGAGAGAGTTTTACACGTGTTGCTCCGTCTCTTAACTTATATGTATGTAGTATGTGTGTGTGTGTGTGTGTGTGTGTGTGTGTGTGTGTGTGTGTATGCGGGGTCCATGCACATGTGCCACTGTTCGCGTCCTTGTAGCTACGTACATGTGTGGTGGCCATACATTCGTGGCCGTCAGTAGCGACTGAAATTGTAGTATTGCTGTCCGTAGAGACATGACGGTCGTTCCTACGACAGACTCCCACGTACCCACACCTACGTATAGGGAGAGAGGGGAGGGTGGAAGAGCCCGGGGTTTAGGTTGCACAAATAATGAATTTGTTGTTCTTGTTGGCGTTTGTGTGTGTGTTTGTTTCATGACGGTAGTGGTCATCATTACCTGTTGTTGGCTGGCAGTGAGGAGGAGGGACGTGTTGGTCTGATGTCTGGGGCCAGTGAGGCAGGTAACGCCCCACCTCATACCACCAGACACACTGAACTTGACAGTGGCGGAGAATATCACATTTCCGTCGTTACTGTCTGGCCAGGAGCGTTCTTGTACCGTCAACCCCCGCCCGAGGGCAGGCTGGCCAACGTCTGGGATCAGGCGGGGCTTAGTCTGATGGTAACATTGTAATGTGCACGTTGATTAGGGTATACATTGTGTAACAGTGGGGGTGTGGCGATGAGAGGGTTGGGTGTGCATCGTCTTACGACCGACCTCTCTGGTCAGTAAAGCGGCGGGGAACATATTAGCAAACCTGAAGTGCGGCCGCAAAGTTGTCGCGTCCACATGCCTGGGAGGGCCGGGCCACTGTCGCACATACCTCTGCTTGCTGCCGCTCCTGCTGCACTCCCATAATGGTCCGCCCCCTGCACCCATCTCCCAGCCCGCCCGCTCACCTACACTCACACCTACACCTATCACTCTCACTCGTGGATACACCTGTGTCAGCTTTATATACATACATATATGCATGCCTTAAAATCAGGGTATGCATGCCACGTTTACTTAACCCAGGTTTATAAGGCTACATACACAAAATATTCATAATATCAAGCATCGGTGATATATGATGCACAGCTTTGGACTGAAATGGTTCAGTTTATATAGTGTGTGAGGCAGGAAGTGTCATCAGGCGGCATTCAGCCGGTCCGCCGGGCAGGAGGAGGAGGAGGAGGGGAAGGTGTTGTTGTCCGCCCATCTATCACTGTGTGTTATCCTCACCCACCAACCATGTGACGGACGCGCGTGGACAACAGGTTTTCACTCGGCCGTGATTAGTGGGTGACAGAATGGTTCAGTTCCCCGTAGACTTTGGAAACATTTCCCACCACCTGGGATGCGCGGTCGTCCTGTCGTCGTACACCGTTACCCAGGTAGTAGTAGTACATGGAGGCAAGAGTATGCACAACACCACTGGTGTGGTGGTGATCCGAGCCTACGGTGTGGCTCTGACTCGTCGCACCTGCTGTGTATATTGTGTGTGGCTCACTCGCTACTGGGAGGATCAAGAACACGCACGACATCCCTCCACCATCGCAAGTGACGTGTGGTGCCGTGATAAACCACCACAAGTGCTGCAGGCACCCCTCACCACCGGTATGACACTTGTGGTGCAATGAACCACCACAGGTTCAGCCGATACCTCCCACCGCTGGCATATGTGTCGTGCCCTGAACCACCTCATGTGCTTGCGAAACTAGTAGTGACACTCGTGTTGCCATTCATCAAGGTGAAGGTTCTGTCTGTCTGTCTGTCTGTCTGTCAGGGAGGGAGGTAGGGAGGGCGGGAGAGTGGGGCGGGCGGGTAGTGACTCCAGAGGTTCAGTTGGCCACGAGCCGTGTGAGTGTGCGGGTGTGGACGCCGCCTCTCGCCCCGGCTATCCCCCCACGCGTGCTTTACGCCACACCCCCCTCCCCACCCCCACGGGATTTAACATACGCTCGGGATGGAGATTTGACGGCCCGGGTCAACATGTATTATAGTGGAGTTAGTGTGTGATGGTTCAGTAATGTAACCTTTTGGAAGTGCTTGTCTAGCGTCATTACCGTGTGGTCATTAAAGCAATACTTGAATGGTTCAGTAACGTACGTGATTATTATTTTTTTTCGTAGATCATCTGAATATGATGTTTGAGTGTAGATTATTACCTTACTAATGTTGCAAGATGATTTGCAACAGTGGCTTGCTTATAACTCGTAAACTGAAGGAGCTCGTCACGGGCGGGGAGTTTTCCCCCAACAAACGTTCCCCTCCGGTCAAAGTTGTCAACCTCAAGCCCATCAGCGTCGAGCCCGTCCATGTGTACAACAACAGCGCCTTGCCAGGTCAGAGCTTCCGGGTCGCACACGGGCGTGACCCTCGACCCGGCCACCCAACAGCTGTAGGTCAGAGTAAAGGTGTCGAGATCATGGGCTCGTGGGACTCGTGCACGGAGGGCTTCGAGAGCCCCAGCCTGGTGTGTGGCTCGCTCAGCAAGGCTCAGCTGAGGGAAGAGCCGCGCTTCACCTCCCTCACTCGTCCGGCCAAGACGCAGCTGGAGTTCACCAAGATCAACGGGAAGACAGTGAGGCTGTACTCCAGCCTGCCCAGGGCCACGCTCAGCAGGCTTAAGACTGGACACTTATCTTCGCCGCCGCAGGAGGAGCAGACACCCAGCAGCGGTGACCCGCCTCTCACTCGCCCACCGGGCAAGCCGGGCGTCGCTAATGATGCCAGTGTCGGCGGCCACGTCGTTCCCTCAGACCTGTACAGTGAACTCCCGCGCAAGAAGAAGAAACCTTGCATGGCCCAGGACTGCACCTCCGTCCACCACCGACATGACCACAGCAACGCTTCCAACGCCAAGTCTTCGGCTGACAACAGTCTGGCGAAGAAGTTCAGCACCCTTGATCATTCTCGGAAAAAGCACGAGAAGTCGAGAGTCTTACAGAAGTTCCATTCCCTGGATCGAGGATGGAAGTCGTTCATAACACCAAAGATTAGCAGCAACAGCAGTAAAAACTCTCAGACGTCCTTGTCTGATCATAATGACGGAGGAAACGTTCACAACCGTAGCCCCAAACTTGGTGCTAGGAGGTCAGAGTCAGACATACCCAGAGGTAGCCAGGTGAACGACTCGGACGCACTCAGACCCCAGACCTTCTCAATTCACCCCAGCCAAAGACGAGACCCTACAAGCCACACCAAAGAAGAGAGACTCCGTGCCAGGCTACGGTGTCCCGCTACCCTGGAGCCCCACATCCATGAGCCTCAGCGAGGCATGTGGAAGAGCGCCAGTTCAACAGAAGGACTGAGGAACGCGGCGGGCGAAAAAGGGACAAAAGGCGGTGTTATCTCCGACGCGGATGAGGAGGCGCAACGACAGGAGAGTAGCGGCCGTCAGGAGGATGGTAACGTCGCTGGCTATCAGTGCCACACCCTTCCTAAAGCACGTGAGTAATCCAATCCTGTAGAGTGGTAGGGCTGGGAAGGGTCAGTGGGGGGACGGACGGGTCAGAGAGGGTTGACGGTCGTACAGGGAGGGGGATCACCACACCTGCCTGCTGCCCAGATAGCCCGCCACATTCTTACCGCTCTTACTGAGGAAATATTTTGCATGACGCGGCCCAAATCAGACGCTTCCTGTTGCAAGGTTCAAGTGAGGTGTGTAA
>JAUTXX010469629.1:0-12563 GCA_032273605.1 Panulirus laevicauda
TGTGTGTGTGTGGGGGGGTTCAGAGAGAGAGAGAGAGAGAGAGAGAGAGAGAGAGAGAGAGAGAGAGAGAGAGAGAGAGAGAGAGAGACTGAATACAAATGAAACAACGAGAGGGAGTGCGAGGGCGGTGTATGCACTGGCTCTATCGCTCTTTAACCTGCTCTGTGTGGGCGGGGAAAATGCCATCTGAAGATCTTTTTCTTGAATCTCCACCAAATCTACCCAACACAAGGATCAAGTGGATACATCATGGATTACAGTAGCCTAAGCTTCTATCTTCATCCTCTAGATACGACAAAGGTATCAGGAAAAGCAAGATGGAAAAGTATGTAGTTGGAAGAGATCGTGGTGTTCGGCAGCTGTTCCCACCCACACAGGACCTCCAACAGGTTGCTTTGGTTTTCGTCACCATGGCAACATATCCTCCAGGAACCACATCTCTCAAATAGACTCATTTGCTAACTAAAAAGAGTAAGACGTGGCTGAGTAGGCTCCAAAATGGTCTTAGATACGTACTTATATATAGTACGGCCCAGTGAGAGGGCACTCACAGCGGGAGTGAGAGCAGAGGGAGGAAGTACAAGATTCAGCTTTAACGTGGGAGTGCGTGGGAGGGATCCCATCCGCACGCAGAGTGGTATTTGGCAACACTGGTCGGGCGTGGGATGATAGTACAGGATATCAAGGCTTATGACATAATGACCGAGTACTTCCATACGTTATGGCTTAACTGAAGAGAAAATATGCATATCAATCCATTCGTAAATTTAGCAGTCACCAACACGGTTCGCTGACGGAGGGGATTCATCGAGACACAAGGCCGTGCACGAAAATAGCAAGTGTTAACGAATGACAACATGAAGTATGAGCGATGGTGGGGCCGTGTCCCGGGAGCCAGCGGCCAACGCGCCTGTAATAATAACGACGACGTGTTGCTGCGTCTCTATGGAAACATTTCTATTTACAGGCGCGGCCTCGCTGCCTGGCGACCAGCTGTCGGCGGTATACTGTCCTCTCCTGCTGCCGCCCGCCATGACACTCGCTTGCTCATTGTCCAGCTTTCTGCACGAATTCGTCATTGATTCCAAAGGTCGTGTCTGCAGTTCACTAATACATATATCATGGTCCTGATTAAATGAATTTTAGTCGTGGGTGGTAAAAGCGAGAGAGGTATTTACAGTCATTCTAACAGGAGGACAAATGAGACACTGATGTACAGAAGAAACGTTAGTCCCTTCCACCCACTACACTCCCCCTCCCCCCCACAAGCCTTGGAGGGGATTTGGTGGAGGGGGAGGGGGTTGTCCCACTATGATACACGGGATCAATAAGCTGAACACCAACGCTCTCTCTTGCCATGCCATCTTCGTCCTTGTAACAAGGCGGCAGGTGGTCGCTTCTTGCTTACGGTGCTTTCCTAAACTTTTTTTTTTAATGTCCTCGTAGGATTTAAGGATTTATCGTTACCAATCCTAATGACG
Source organism: Panulirus laevicauda (assembly GCA_032273605.1). Taxonomy (NCBI): domain Eukaryota; kingdom Metazoa; phylum Arthropoda; class Malacostraca; order Decapoda; family Palinuridae; genus Panulirus; species Panulirus laevicauda. The sequence goes on from JAUTXX010469629.1 coordinate 1,482, forward strand.
ACATTTGATTGCACGGTGCTTTGGCTATTTTGGTGCTAAATCTCTTTTTTTTTCCTTTTCGACGAGTCCTATTTCTGTGCTCCCCCTTCCCTCCGGTGCATGACATACTGCACTAAATATCTTGAGAGTATATCAATATATAGATGTAAATGCATTCCGGAGTCGCGAGGTTTGTTGGAGCAATGGAAGATGGAAGAAAGGAGGAGAATGAGCTAGAGAAAAAACAGCAACCAGACGACAGGAAAGGAAGAGGAAAAATGCAGAAAAAAAAGAAGTTAGCCGTACATGCAGTTGAGGGAAAGAGGAGAGAGTGGATGGCTGAGGCAGAGGTAGAATACGAGTGGGGCGGCGGGTACAAGGCTGATCTACGGTTGCCAGGGAGACTTTTTGGCGTTCTGGTGCCGATGTGTCTAGGGTTCAACTCAGTCCCTCATCCCTGCTCCTCGTCTTTTCTTTTTTTCTTACTTGCGTTTGAGCTCAATGCCCTGAAATTTCATGCCGCTATAATTCTGAGTCGTCTCCCTTATTCATAGTATTGCCTATTTCTCTCCCTGTTCTTCATATGAAACCCCAATTGTTCTATTTGTTCTCCGATTCCCAATTTTCTTCTTCTTCCTGGTCTCTGATTCCATCCCCTTTCGCTGTCTACCTTCGTCTCACTGTTCATCGGTTTGTTTTCCTGTTTTCTACGTCTCCCTGTGTCTACTTTACTCATGCTTTCTTTCCCTTACGCTCCTCCTGTTCTTTACTCGATGAAATGATTAATCCCAAACTATGAATGGTTCAACCTCCATTTTCTTTATTGTGATAAAAGAATTCTTGTTATTCCGAGTTCTAGAAGCTCTCAAGGATACGTGCCCACCTTGCGCTTCCGGGGTCACACAATACGATGTGTTTCTAAAGAAGAAAACGAGTAAAGTTTGAGACCGCAAGTGTCATGTTCGTGACGACACTTCGGAACCTGATCAAGTCATTACTAACCAGTTCTCACGACAAATCTTCTGACAAATACTTTACATTGAACTTTACTACGATTTACCTTCTATCAGTCAGTTGTAATATAATTTCAGTGAGTAGTATTATAAAGAATTTGATGATATCTAGGAAAAGTAAAGTAATATTTTGCAAAAGACTTGGGACAGATGAACCAGTTGTTCAACGCCATCGACTGTAAACGAGTTTATTTTGCGACGGGATAAAATTCTTTTAGCTCGTGTCGGCTGTACAGTTAAATAACATGGTACAGGTTTTGCACTAAATGTTTTGGAAAGTATATTTTACACTATTTTATGGAAAAAGTTGTGCTAAAAATGCTAGTGAACGGAAGCTTATGTAATTCGGCTCAGTATCTACGATTCGCTGCAAAAAACAAACACATTGACACGTGTGCATATTCCCTCTGAATATGATCGGTTGGACGGCAATGCATCGAGGCTCTGAGGCCAGTAATACGTCGAGTGTGTTGAGGCCAAGAATAAATACGACGCTCGACCTTCGCTGTGCGAATTTTTCTTCGGGTGTGTACGTGATCGACTTGGCACGTGACAATGATATAAAGATTAGTTCGCCTCTCCTCGAAGGCAGCACGCAAGTGTTTGCGAAACAGTAACATATCTAGACGACTTAGTAAATGATGCACCTTTCTGTGTACTTGAAATTTAGTACTGAATATCATGGCGTCTTGTACCGTACATTGTACTAAAGTTAGGAACTTGTTGCTTCTCTTGGCTTACATTATAATCATTACGAAGATGACCCAACCACATCGAGACTCCTAAAGGGAAGCCTTGTGGTGCTTTTGTCTGACCTTGAAGCAAGGGTCTAGTCTATGAGCCAATGTGTTTTTGTCTCAGCCTGGGGGCCTTGTACCACTTAGTGTCTGTCAAGGTCCAATGAATATCTTTTTTGAATGGTTACTGGAGGAACAGGTTCTGGGAGTTGGAGAATTTGGGTAGTCCTTATATCTAGGAGGCGTTTTCAGGAGAGTTGACTGTTGGGACGGGTACTGGGAGTTGAAGACTTTGGAAGAGGTATCTTCGAGGGTTCTCGGGAGTGTGATGAACAACAGAGAGTTAGAAAATGGAAAACAAAGTTGGTTTGTTGGGCTTCGGGTCTGTTAACTGCCAGGGTTATTGAGGCCGTCAGCGGGAACTTAGAACCAACATTCAAAATATATGTGTTAACTCCTTAGAGTGTATTAACAAATTATACAATCCCAGAACCCATTATGTGGATGTCTACAGTTTCGAGACTGTCCTGCAATCAGAAGCAGGGAAATAGAGGAATCCTTTAGGAGGAGAAATTTCTCGACGAGAATGTACTTCCTTTCGTCAAGAGACGATGATAAATCCCTGCCGGTGAATTTTCACTCGCGACGTAACCACATCCAGTTGGAATCCGGAAACACACATTAAAGTGTCTTTATGCTGACATTCACAATGCCTAATTCATCATAACATATGAAACTTACATATACAATGACTGTCTATTTTCTGTACGGCTATTGGAAAGATATTCTACCAATTTCATCTCAATTTTTTTTTTCGTATGATAAAAGGACTGCAGCATGATCAAGTCGTACGACTGTTTGTCGTCTTACGTTCATGACGCAAGTCCCAACGTATTTTTTACGTTCGATAATGAGAGTTAAAAATTCAGACATTGATTTTAAGGCAAGGAAAATATATGGAGATTCGAAATTCCCAGTAAACGTCATACACACATACCTTTTCACACAGAGCAAATGCTGGGAGAACTCTCTCTCTCTCTCTCTCTCTCTCTCTCTCTCTCTGATTTAGCCGTCTCTCTTTCACTCCTCAGCTTAAAAGAGAAACTAGAACATGAGATCATTACTAAACTGAGAAACGTTAGCTCACCTGGCGAACTTTTCTCTCTCTGTCCAGGTACTTCTTTAAGGCCTCGTAGCGGTCCTGCATGTACGGCGTCATAGTCACAGTCTCTGCTGTTGCCTCACTGCCAGCGCTGCTGCTACTGCTGCTGCTGCTGCTGCCGGTGTTGGAGGAGACATCAACAACGCTGCTGCTGCCAGTGCTTTCTCTCTTCACTACCTGGGGCTTGTGTGAGCTGCCGTTATTGTTGCTGATGGACTGTGCCTCGCCCTGTCAAAACAACGTAAGAGCGTTGCGTTAGATACTTGCTTGGTATCAAGTAAAATGTCTTTTTCAGTAAGTGAAAAATTGTGTAGATTTTGACTAGTGTGGATGTGTATGTACCTGGTCTTCTGGCTCGGTGGTGATGGTGCGCGCAAAGACTGGTCGTCTGACAGAGGTTGCGGGGATATCGTATGCTTCCTCCTTCTGTCCCTTTCTCAGGAGTCTGGTGCCCACAGCCAACCGGCCTCCCAAAACGGGCATGCTGGATTTCTTATTAATCTGTAATCAAGAGTGAAACGGAACGTTACAGACTACGGGAAAATAGCAGATGTGCTCCTAAACTGACTCTACTGTAATAGTCTCATGATCATTGTTATTATTTCGATTTATCTAAAGCTGTTGAGTTATTTCATTGGTCAGGCTTATATTTCCAAGGTTTTACGGCATATATGAGAGGAGAGTGATGGATAGATTTTTCGAAGGAAGACTTGATGTTAAATAAGTGAATCTTTGGCTCAATACCTTACCTTCTTCTCCATGAGGGCGTGAAGCTGGTTCTCAGTGTTGTCTTCCATCTCAGCTTCGCGTTCCAGGTTCTCCAAGTCCTCCAGAGAGTATCTGACGGGGGAAGAACTGCTCGAATTAATTTTGAGATGATATCAGTTTCTTGTTTGTTTACAAGATACATTATGTAAGAGGGATGTCAACAGTTTGTTCTATCTTACCTGCCGGCGCGATGGTTGAGGAGAAGCTGCAGGAGAGCAGCGTCTTGGCTGTTGACGTTGTCGGCGTCGGCATCGTTGGCCGTGTCGTCGTACCATGTGCCGTCCTCGTCGTTGTAGGTATTATAGTCGTAGTCGTAGTCGTCGCTGGCAACGTTCAGGTACGGTAGCAGCGCCGCGAGAACCTCCTGACAACATAAGTAAACGTGATTTACCCTTTCAATAATACATAGAGAAGCGAAAGAAAACGAGGGTATTTTTTCACCCGCGTTGGATCGGTGTAAAAGTCTACGGTGACCGCAACCCGTAATTCACTTACGCGGTAAAAGTCTACGGTGACTGCAACCCACCGTTCATTTACTTTATTCTTTTATTCGAATATTTAGATAAATGAATGAACACAGACGTCTAGATTGATAATTTAAGATATCTATCTAAGAGAAACCTTCCATATACACAGTTCACTTACAGCATTTATTCTGGGCTGCTGGGCGGCGTATGTGTAGCGGGGGCTGGGTGGTTCATACTCGGGCACGCCATACTGCTGCGGCTCCTGCTCCGAGTAGCCCCCGAGGTAGTCCCCAAGGCTGTAGTCCAGCATCTGGTCCCGCCCTCGTCCACTAGCCCTGGCAGCAACACCCCTAGTGTAAGGGTAGCCCAGGGTTGGTCCAGTTAGGGTCAGTACCAACAGGGAAGTTAGCACTCGTGTTGTCTCCATCTACGGACGCAGAACAAGATACTGACGTGAGTATATCGGTAGATTGTGTGGCGGGCAGCTGTTTTGTGATATCATAAGCATGGTAAGGTTGTATTGTGGTATCCTGTTCGGGAGAAGACTGTCTTATGATGTTATCTACGGGGTGCGGCTGTTTTGTGATATCATGTAAGGAGAAAGGCCGTCTTGTGATATCATGTATAGGGTAAGGCAGTCTTGTGATATCTTGTATGAGTTACGGCTGTCTCATTATGTACGGGAAAAATGTATCATATGAGTGGCCCTCAATAAGGTCCGTGCATTATAGCATTCTCACAGTAGTAGATCCTAGGAATATCATATACTAAATAGCATAATACCTAGGAAACACGAATATTCATCAAAATGCTAATGATTTACTTTAAAGTCCAGTAACAGTGCGGTGACCTTTGGTTTGGCTCGTCACTAGGCACCAAGCCCAGTGGTTGGTCAACAACCAAGTGACCAAGTCATATATAAGTTGTGTAATATAGACGTTATAATCACCAGACAAAAAAGGGACAAGACTATCACCAATCGATGTTGCCAGTATGACCAACATCTATAAGCACATCTCTTGCACTGTCATCATGTGTGAAATTTGTCTTTTACTCACAAAGCAAAACAGTTATGGATAAAGGAACCTGCCACTGTCCTGAAGATAAAATCTTCACCTTAGAGCACTAAAGTAACCTAGCTTAGCATAACTAGTTTATGTTAACTTATTCAAGCTCTTCCTAATCTAGCCTAGCTTAAGTCATCCTTGCTCAACCTAACCTAACTTAGCGCAAGTTAGCATATCTTAGTTCATCCTAACCTAACCTAGCTTACTCCAGCTTAACCTAAGAACCTCAATCGACCAACGCTAATATTCTCTAATTAGCCAGACCGTGCCAAGATAATATGTGTCGCTTTGTAAGAAGACAAAGTAAAGAATTCTTCATATATTTTCCCAACTGCCTGATTCCAACACGCGATCATTTGAACTGTTCGTGCCAAATGCTTGTGGAGGCACAAGAACATGCTACACTACACAGGCTGAGAAGCAAGGGTCAAGGTTCCATACGTGACTACTAAGTAATTAGATTCTTTTGATGAAGTCGGTTGGCATAGTAATGGTGGCGCTGAATTGTTGCGTGCTTCATGTGGAGGACGGCCATTGTGAACCATTAGAATCCTTGAGCACAAAGGTAAGACTTAGTAGCATGACGGTATGACCCTTGAGCGTGACGGCGCGAACTCAGGTCTGTTGGCCTGGCCTTTGACTTTAGCTTCGTAACGTCGTGTGCTGAGGAGGTTGATCAACCCGGGACGATGACGTTCTCCAAGAACGGAAATGACCGCCACACAAGTTTCTGAGAAAGTTACACATTCACCAATACCATGGGAGGTACGGGTGACTGTAGCATGTGTGTTGTGTACATCAGCGAGTGTGATGTACTTCCCCAGTAGGGTCAGCCAGACCTCCTATTAGTCTCTCCATTACATCCATTAAGCAACCGCCAGTCTCCTCAATTACGCGCCTAAAGCACCCGCCAATATATCCACCATAGCCTCACAGCACTTCCCTGTGCCACCACTTTACCTCCGGAGCACTTCCCTATACCTCCACCATACTCCAAGAGCACCAGTCCCCATACCAGTGTACCCACAGCACCCATACCTTGAACACCAGAGTGGCAGGCGGGGGAGGGAGTGGGCAAGAGGTATGATCAATCATTGAGAGCCCGTCTCGATTTAGCCTCCCGGACCTTTAATGGGAAATGTCATAGTCTTTCCATTTATAGCCGTGGGAGGCGATGGTGGCGGGGGGAACACTCTCACCAGAAAGGTCATGGAAGTTTGGGCCTCACAGGTGTGGACTGGAGAAACCATCAGCAGAGGAGCTCAAAGTCAAAACGACGAAAATATTTCCATATAAAAAATGTCAAGTGTTCGTGTCAGACGGAAGTAAAAGGTCCCATATATTCCTGAATGTATATGTGTAATCAGCCTGTCTTTATGTTCAATCAGTTCATGAACACGATATGTACTCATGTTTGACAGTAGGAGAGAAAGACTCTTTTTACCCACTGGCGATAGAGCCGGTCTCCGGTGACTACCGTCCCGCCTAGCATTGAAGTCTCCCGACACACTCACTCTCATTCACACAACAAATATCCCAGCCATCTTACCTTAAATGCACGAGTTAATACAATCGTTTCGCCTCCTTAATATGTATCACTGATCGACAGGTTCCTCACTATGTATCCTTTTTTTTTCAAAGTTCCTGAGATCGAGTGTTCACACAAGGTTGTCAGATGCCAAGTTCTTCTTGCTAGTGTGGCGCCGGACCTCGTCGACGTCCTCCTCTGCCTCTCCTCGTGGGGTCACTTCCTCGTTGCTCTCTCAGCCTGAGTGGTGGCGGACCGCTCTCCCTGCCTTATATACCCGTTTCCACTGCGCAGACAACATCCTCCTACGCGCCCCGATTCACACTTTCTTTCATCTATTTAGGGTGGACGAGAATGTAAGATCTGCAGTGATTGGCTGCGCCCCTGGTAAACTATTGATTACTACGCGCCGCAGCCACCAGTGAGAGCCCAGGACGCCGCTGACGTCAAGTGTCCAACCAATGAGCTATCTCCTCTGGGCCGGGACTCTACTTCGTTCAGAGAATTTGGTCTTGTAGAAGGTCTGACGTCATGGTGCTGAAGCAGGGGTGACATTAGGGTCATGGGAAACAAAACCCAACGTCGAAAAGGTTCCACTGGGAAAAGATTCTAAAAATAGACGGGGAGAGAGAGAGAGAGAGAGAGAGAGAGAGAGAGAGAGAGAGAGAGAGAGAGAGAGAGAGAGAGAGAGAGCTGTTACAGCCCTCCGCTGCCTCGACACTGTCGCAATATACTGTTGGTCCCGCCACCCACGCATACCACTCACCACCCACGCAAACCACCCATCACCCACGCAAACCACACATAAACACACACACATACACACACACACGTACGCAAACCACCATCTATCACCCAGGCACACCACTACGACTACCACCAGACGTGCACATCATCATGTCTACAGGCGAGAACCTCAGTATTCCAGGTGTAACTCGCATGACAGTGTGAAGTTATCATTTAGGTCTTACTCTGTATGTGAGGGAACCAGATCTAGCCATAGCCACCCTGCACTAAACATTCTACCTTCAGGCTTCCCTAATAGGTCTTTATGTTCACCCTGGAATTACCTAGCCATGGCCACCTTGCCCTAATGTCTTGTCCTTCCGGTGTTGTGGAGGAGGTGTTGGTTTTGTAGTGTTGCGGAGGTGTTAATTATATAGTACTTTGTGTGGGTATATAGTGTTGTGGAAGTGATGGTGTTGTGGAAATGACATCATTGTGGATGTGAAATATTGTGGAAATGGCAGTACGTGGATATGTAGTACTATAGAAGCGACAGTATTGTAGGTCTGACAGCATTGCGAATGTGTGACCCTGTGAACGTGACAATATACTGGAGGAATCAGTATTTTGGGGATGAAAGTATTTTTCATATTGCAGTATTGTGGATCTAGAAATTTTGTGAATGTGGCAATGTAGAGGACGTAATAGTAGTGTGAAAATGGCAATATTCTATTCTTTTCATAGTATCCGGTGCATCACGGACAAAAACACGTCCCATCCCAGATGCGCAAAAATAAGAGTATGAGAAACAGACGCAGAAGAGATGAATCTGAGCTCCCTAGGTGTCTGAAGACCTGAGTCTTAAAAGTAAGAAGGTTATAGAAAGATGGGAAGATAAAAGAGGAAAGAGAATTTAGCAACAACACTTTCAAAATATATGGAGGAATCACAATGGTCAATCCTCGTGTGACTGGTTGCCAACAGAAAACTATGGGAAGCATGTGTTATGGCTCCAAGTCTTAGTGGCTGAGACTTTATGGAATAGTGATCAAAATCTGTCTATAAATCAATAAGAAATTAATGATATCACAGCGAAAAGAATAGGAGGTGATAGAGAATTACTAAGGTGAGTTTTTTTTCACCCTGTCTAGTAAAGAAGTGAAAGAAAAGCTACTCTAGATATACAAGCAGTGTTCCGGGATGAATAAGACGCCGTAGAAATGAAAAAGTTGCTCACAGAAAAGGATAATTCTAACACCTATACAATATTCTTAACTCCTGGAAAGCAAATGTTATGATATTCATCATGTGGGAGTTTCCATGAAAGGCTGGAAGATTTTGTCATGCTAAATATGATCAATATCTTCTGAGGTTCATTTCTAGTATTTCAAAATTTTATAGTCGGAACTTGGGTGAGAATTAGATAGAGATGTAGGTAGAAACTGCATTTTTTGAACAGTAGAATTAATCCTGGTTACTGCTTCCCCATTCCGAGATGCTGTACATGTCAAAATTAAAAGAAGAAATATTTTCTGCGCTAGAACAAACGATGAGTATGGGAAACATGAGAAGAGGGAAAGTGAACTGATGTATGTTGAGTAGAAATATCGGGGATGGAGTGAATAGGGTCAGGGGATGTCAGTCTTATCTGATCTTGATATGACATGACTAGAAATGAGCCACAGACGAGGGAGGATCGCTACTGAGCCTAGTCTTACGAAAGCTGTACTGGTGAACCACTAAAGAAAAGACGGAAATTCTAAGAGTCTTTTAAAAATAAGTGAGAATTAGAAGAACTTGACAGACTTTAGAAATAACAAGAAGTGAGAACGATGGGGCGATACTGGAAGTTAAAACGGTCTCCTTTCTTGTGGATGGGCCGCAGCAAGACATGTTTTCAAGGAAAGGGGAAAGTCTGACCTTCAGACGGAGAAAATATGGGCGAGGAAGGACCAGAAGTAGCTCAGAGTACCACACTCCCTTACAACACGGGGAGGTAATGCCATCCGGACCATACGCCTTGCCATTTGTTGCTTAGAAAGTACTTTGATGACTTTGGGCGAAGTAAGTACAGGAAAGGGCATAGGTCCAGTGAGGGGAGGTGGGATGGAGGAAGACTACATGTAGACTCATCCCGAGCAGAGTTAGAGGAGAGTAAGGTGCAGATGAAGGTGACTTTGTGAATGGAGAGTTAGCTATACATTGATAAGGTCGGAAGAAAGAAAAGGTTTAATTACAAGAAGTTGTGAATGTGTACACAGTGCAAAAAGGATTGTAAATTACTGCATTTTTGTTGGCTTACTTTTGTTGTACGTGTGTGGTCGGTTGTGAAGTAGTGGTGATGTGTGCATGTCATTGATGCTGATATTGTGTTGAATAGTGGTACAGTGAGATCAGCGGTATTGTGTGAATATTATTGCGCAGCTTGTGTCAATTACGCTGATCCTGTGGCGAGGTTGAATGTGATGGTATAGTGAGGTTAGTCGTGTTGTGGGCATGACAGTATGATAGTATTGTGGACTGACAGTGTTGTGGACGTGAGTGTTTCTATAGTGGATAAAACCCTTTCGTTAAATCAAGGTAGTTGTGTGTCAGTCTATCCGGGTCTTTGTTGTTACATTAGAGAACTCTGTGGCATTGTGTTCCATTTGTTATCAATAGATTGATGTGCTCCATTTTGTTATGTCTGAGTCACAGTGACCTATTTACCGATTTTGAATCGTTGTGTTCTTTGTGTTGAATGTGGGTCAATGTGTTTCATTAGATCGGCAGAAAAGTTTGCAATACACTGCTCATGGGAGGTATTTCCATTCGTGTTGATTGGGCAGTCATTATATGTAATACATTAAGTCAACGGGGATGTTGGCAGTACAGCAATACTGTGTTGGCCGGCCTGTCATGCCCGTGCTACTGTTGTGTTGCCTTAGTGAAGCGGTGGGCGTGATGGTGCTGTCAGAGTAGGCGGGGAAGAGAACATGGTAGTGTTGTGGGCGTGGTAGCGTTGGGAGTGTGGTAGTGTTGTGGGCGTGGTAATGTTTTAGGATTGGTAATGTTGTGGGAGTGGTGGTGTTGGGAGCGTGGTAGTGTTGTGGACGTGGTAATGTTTTAAGATTGGTAATCTTGTGGGAGTGGCAGTGTTGTGGGCTTGGTGTTGCTGTGGGTGTGGTAGCATTGTGGGCGTGGGCAGGGGAGAGGGAGCACACGGGCGGCCCGCCCACACTCTCACTGTTGCTCTTCCCACACAAACCAGAGTTCCCTCACTATTGATTGCCTCCAGTAGTGGTGGAGATGGTGGTGGTGACGGTGTTGGAGATGGTGGTGGTGACGGTATTGGAGATGGTGGTGGTGACGTTGGTGGAGACGATGGTGGAGGATGTGGCAGAGTTTTAGGTTGTGGAGGAAAGTGTAGCTTGTGACGGAGGTGGAGAACACAGTGGAGGTGGTGGTGATAGACATAGTGGTGGAGATAGAATGGATGGTGAAGGAGGTGGTGTTAGAGAAGGTACCTGCTGTGTTGGTGATGATACAGGGAGGAGGAGGAGAAGATAGTGAAGGTGAGTGTGTGTGTGTGTGTGTGTGTGTGTGTGTGTGTGTGTGTGTGTGTGTGTGTGTGTGTGTGAGTGTGTGTGTGTGTG
>JAUTXX010469740.1:0-12560 GCA_032273605.1 Panulirus laevicauda
AATAATAATAATAATAATAATAATAACAATAATAATGATGATAATAATAATAATAATATAATAATAATAATAATAATGATAATAATAATAATGATAATAATAATGAATTATAATGATAATAGTAATAATAATGATGATAATAATAGTAATAATGATATTAGTAATGATAATAATAATGATAATAATAATGATAATACTTATTATTATTATCAATATTGATATTATTATTACCAAGATAATGATGATGATAATGATAGAAACAGTAGTATTACTATAACTAGCCACAGACACAGTATACTTTAACCAGCTACAAAAACAAGTAGATACAGACATGTCGAATTGTGGTGTGGCTAGTTTTTGCCCCCTCTGAGCTCTCTCTGATAAGGACCTTTGGGGTTGTAAACCACGGGATGACACGCAGTATTTTCGACTTTTGTGTGTAGAATATATACGCTTCATCATCATTACAGGAAAATCAAATTATTTTTTTTTCCTTTCGAGTTCCAAAACAGAATAGGATACAAAAGACTTAAAGACAGCAGAAACAGACCCTCGGGTCCTTTTTTTTCTTTAGGGGTGGGAGAATGTTCGTGATTGTGGAAGACTGGAGAATCTTACACATCTGCTGTGTTAAGATTTAAGGGTAGAGAAAGACAGAGGATTCCATCTGCAAGACCTGTTCACTCTTCATGTAACTCGAACGAGGCGCAAGTATTGCCAGACGTGAGATTGGAAGCGAAGGATTCGTAAGAGACTTTTCGTAAACCTTATTGATGATATTGTTTTGTGGTCTGTTTTGATAGGTAAGTCATTCGTACCTTGAGGATAAGAAATAAGATGTATTTCGCCTCATTATCGGAAGTGTGGTGGAGAAGGATCAGAACACTGTTGGAAGTGTGGTGGAGAGGACTAGAACATTGTTGGTGGTGTGGTGGAGAGGATCAGAACATTGTTGGTGTAGTGGAGGGGATCAGAACAGTGTTAGGATGTGGTGGAGGGAGATGAGAACAGTATTGGGGATATAGTGGAGGGAGATGAGAACATTGTCTGGGGTGTTGTGGAGGGGATCAGAACATTGTTGAAGGTGTGGTGAAGGAGATCAGAACATTGTTGTAGGTGTGGTGGATGATGATCAGAACATTGTCTGGGTTGTGGTGGAGGAGGATCAGAGCATTGTTAGAGGTGTGGTGGAGGAGGATCAGAACATTGTTGTGGGTGTGGTGGAGGTGGATCAGAACATTGTTGGGATGTGGTGGAGAGGTTGAGAACTGTTAGAGATGTGGTGGAGGATCAGAACATAATTACTCTGTGATCTTCATGGTTAATGATGCTTTGATTAGTGTGGTGATGAAAGACACATTTTCTACCGCCAGATTTGAAACAGAAGAGACAGCTCTTGCCTTTGAATTAGGTTGGTCGTAAATATCAGATCATAATTTGTCAGATAAACACGTCGTAGGCCAGTACACTTTCTGTTATCCTCCGTTCCTCTGTGTACACTCGTATGCAAAGCGTTCGTCAAAACGTACACACGACCCAGAAACCTAGTCTTGGGTGGAATGTCCTTCGTTGTCGCACATTGTCACATCTTGTGGGGTTTGAACCTTTATAAAAGGCTCTGTAGTGATTTTTTTTTTGTGTGAGTGTGTAACTGAAGGCAAGAACTTGGAATTTCTTCTTCTCAACTAGTTCCCACAACGTCTTCTTCAGGAGAATGATTATTAGCTTCCTGAAGAAGGCGTTGTCGGTGCTGGTTTGAAAAGAAGAAGGGTTAGTCTCCTGAAGAAGGCGTTGTCGGTGCTGGTTTGAGAAGAAGAAGGGTTAGTCTCCTGAAGAAGGCGTTGATGGATTCCTGGCTCTTGCCTTCAGTTTCCCTTGCTATCATACCTGTCATCCATTAGCCAGCAGTATGGATAACACCCACAGGTGTAATACTCGGCTCACACACAAGAGAGCCCACCCTCGACTGGTGTCCGGGAAGTATGTCGTTCAAGTATTCCCAGCATTACGTCTACTTCTAGTGGTACACATGGACCTAGTACATCCGCTGTGTACACGTAGTACATGATGATCTGTACACTGATAACTGTACTGTCGAATAATTGCTCCGTTGAGGAATAATTCCATTATGATCTTTAGGGGAAAAGTGTAAAAAAATGACAAAACTGTGGTGTCTAATTACTAGCCAGAGGTTGAGCATTAAACGGATACTAATTATAAAATCATGAAAAAAAATGTTAGTTATGAGTTGACATTTTTTTTACTTTCATAACTTTTTCTCTCAGTATAATTGACCAAACTTAAACCAAAGTAATATCGAAGTTCTGAATATGTATGAATCGCTGAGAAAAAAGATTTGCTAATTTCATATCTTCCTCTCATTAAGAATGAATTGAAAATATGAGAGAATAGCTTTAGACTAGGCCTTCCATATGGTAAGATTAGGTATTGCATGTATTGTATTGGAATGGTATAGACAGTGAATGTATTGTATAGGTATGGTATGGTTCGTGTATGTATTGTATAGGTATGGTATAGCTAGTGTATGTATTGTATAAGTATGGTATGGTTAGTGTATGTATCGTATAAGTATGGTATGGTTAGTGTATGTATCGTATAGGTATGGTATGGTTATTGTATGTATCGTATAGGTATGGTATGGTTAGTGCATGTATTGTATAGGTATGGTATAGTTAGTGCATGTATTGTATGGGTATGATATATGTAGTGTATGAATTGCAAGGTTGTGATTGGACCTCCCATATGGTAAGGTTAGGTTGTGTATGTGTTGTATAGGTGGCGTGTACATATTTCTCATGTCTCCTCCACTCCGTATCATCCCCTTCCGTGAGCCCTACACAGGTCATGTGTCTTCGTATGGTGACAAATTGCTGATCCCCTGTCACATTCTATTGTCACCAGACTGACAGAAGTAAGAATTCGTGATGGGTAAGACATGTGCCACCAGTGATTACGTACAGTCGTTGTGTAAGCATTTCGTCCATGTCTCTACCTGCCTTCGGTCATCATCGCGATCCTCAACTGGACTGGGTGTATCAGAAGAGGTGAGGGCTGCAACCCACAACCCTTTAGGCTAAAGAGACACCTCAGCAAACGTGCAAAACATTAAAAGAAAATATAGATAAAGTCACCTAAACCCGTTGTTTTCAGTCAACGAGTGAGGGATAGAACAACTTTGAAGCCATGAAATTATGTGGAAATGACACATATCCTGAGTCCGGGACATGGTAGGAATGCCCTACTGTTTGGACTCTCAGAAAGCATTTGACACTGTGCCGCGCACAGGAGGCTGGTAAAGAAGCTTATCTTCAGGTAGGTATACCGGAGAGAGACTACTTCGATGGACAGAAGATTAGTTTATTGGGAGAACGAAGGACGCATGTCTTGAAATGGGTTCCCATCGTACATTAGGAAATAACATACTGGCAGACAAGCGGGAAGAGTTTGTAGAATACTACAAAGGATGGGACGCAGCGAAAGAAGGCTTCCAGCTGAAAGTAAGCTGCAGGAAGCTGTGTGTCCCGCATTACGTGAACTGTAAAGGAAACAAAAGTGTCTGCCGGCAGTTGCTTGAAGCGCATTCAAGTTCCTGGATAAAGAAAATATTCAGAAAGCTGTTCACATCCTCCATTAGGCCGACACTCGAATATTACTCTGGGTTTTGGTCATCGCACTCGAAGAAGCACAGAGAAATGATAGAGTAGGTCCAGATGAGGGCAACAAAGATGATACCAGAAACAAGAGAGTCGAGTTACGGAGAGAAGTTGGAGGCCTTAGATGTGCCCGCGCTGGGAGACAGATGAGCAACTTTTGACATGATCGATACTTTTAAGTTTTTGAGCCAGTGTGATGATGTCTGTTGTCAACATTTCTCCAAAAGATGCAGGGATAGAACCACCAGGAGCCGTAACGTTAGATTAAGCAAGAAACTTGAAGTTCAGCGCGCAATTGCCCAATCACCTTTCTTAAACATGGGCACGACGTTTGTCCTCATCCCCTTCCTTGTAGCTACACCTTCCACTAGCCAGTGTCTCCCCACATATGGGAACACTTCATCTGGAACATGAGCCTTATATGGGTTATGATGTTTAAACAACCTGATTATGTAACTTCTGTCAATTGTTCTACATTTGTCTGTAACTACCTATTAATGCACTATAGGGAAAGAGTTGCACCCCGTGGGGCCTAACTTGTTCATAAGAAAAGAAACAAAATAATATAAAATGAATGGATAAATATTTTTTTTTGTATTTAGCAAGCCAATCGGCTAAAAACACACATTTGTCCCATTACAGGTATTACAGAACTGGGGGGGGGGGTTATCATAGTTACTAGTTATTGAATACAAGAGCTTAAGATTAGGGTGAGCTGGATACTTCCACACTTTGGATAATCCCATGGGTGAGGAGGTTCATGTAGATAGCCAGGGTGGCAGATATACAGGGATCTTTACTGAGTAAATAGTATGGTTTATACATCATGCAATCGAGTGAACGTTAAGTGATGACGGATGTGTTTCGAGATAACGGGAGACTAGGTAGTGTAGTGCTAGGTAGAGTGGTACTAGGTGGTCATGTTGTGCTAGGTGGTAATGTAGTACTAGGTAGTGTAGTACTAGGTGGTCATGTACCACTAGGTAGTGTAGTAATAAGTGGTAATGTAGTACTGGGAAGTGTAAATAGCACTGGGTCGTGTCGGGCTAGGTACGTACTGTGTATACACAGGATGAAACTAGTATACTACTCGAAGCAGCACATATGAGTGATGGAATACATCACACACACACACACACACACACAAACACGAGTGACAGAACAGAGATATGACGTGAGTGATAACAGATTGATTGAGTCCACCCAAAAAAGGTTAGGATCTGTAGATGTAGAAGAGTATTGTCCAGAAGGATGGAAGCCGCTCAGGTTAATGACGTGAGAAATATGTGGGTCAGGTCAGTGGCGCTGGGTCACGTGGTTCATCATGAAGGAGGAGGGGGAGGGGGAGGACGGTGATGAACGTGAAAGAGGTTCGAGTCGTACTGCCAATAGGATTACTGGACTCGGGAATCGTCTTGCGTAGGTAAAGGTATTCAGGAGTTGATCGTACATAAGTTGTTATACTGAGTACTTATCAGGCATGGGATATTGTAGTCAGGGGTTATCATGCACAAGTGACTGTGTTCATGGGGTATCATATGCACAAGCCACTGTGCTCAGGTACTACAATGCAGTGTTTGTATTCAGAAGGCATCACACACACGATAGTCTATCGCCTGGTGAAGTCTTCGAGGGTCTTCACCCCCCAGGCTGTTGGACTAGGTGGTTGGTTGACTAAGCTATTGGAGGCCACTGCTCTCAAGCTCACATAGTTCCCACAGTCTGGCTGGTTTGAAACACTTCGTAGGTATTTGTCCGGTGCACGCCCGAACTTCTCTACCGTGCATCCCAGGCTGTTTCTGGTGGTAGATGTCAAGATGTTGAAAGAGTCTTTGGCCTCGGATGTTAAATGTGTTTTCTCTATCTCTGCATGTCGCATCTTTGGATTTCAGGGGTAGTATTTTACCAAAGTCTTCCCTGCCTGACGTGCCAGAAGGATGTTATTCGCCAGTGTAAGTTAGGAACCAAACCTTTATAGGATTCTCCAGGCATAGATGATATAAATACCTCTCCCAGTCTGCGCTCTAGGGAGCAGAGCCTCGGAGATTTCAGCCGTTCCCAATAATATAGTTTTTTTTACCACAGTAATATGGTCACTGAGGGATTTCTGAAGACTGTAATTCCGCATTTTCGCCCACCTGTAGCCCGATGTTAGAAGGCAACAATATTCTGTTTTTCTTCTCTTGTCTTGAAGGTCCGCAGGATCCAGCCAGCCATCCTTCTGCACAAGGCGATCGTTGTCTTGTTGTGTTCGCTGAAAGTTATGTGGATAGACGTTATCTCTCACTTCATACAACTGCTTTATGACAGTGTCAGTGTCTATCCGGTATTCTAGAGTGTTCTTTTTCACTCATTCAGTTTCCCCCATACCGAAGGAGTCGAAACTTATCTCCAGTGAAGAGTATGTTGTTCCCGGTTGCACAGTCTCATTGTAGCCTTTAGGCATCATCTATTGATGTGATTTTCATCCTTATTCTTGTGTCATCTGCAATGGATGATATGGAACAGTGGCTCGTGTTTGCTTTCACATATAAGAATGAGGAACAGGAGTGGTGCAAGTACAGTTCCTTGGGGGACTTGGCTTTTTCCAGTGGAGGTACCGGAGATGGCATGGTTTACAGCTGCGTGTTGTGATTTGTCAGTTACGAAGTTGTGTATCTCCACCTCCCTATTTTTCCGGTAATACCCACCTTTCGCATTTCATATGCTGACACCATTGGTCACATTTGTCAAAGGCTTTTGCAAAGTCTATGTAAACTACATCAGCTTGGCTTTCTAGAGATTTAGCAATCTAATCATAGCGGTATCGGACAACTATAAGAGAGACCAGATCTTTCCGTGTTGAAACCATGTTTACCCTGGGTTATGTAGAGAGTTCACTCCCATAAATTCCATCAGCTTGTCTCTTCAGACTCTTTAAGAGATTTTGATACCGTGCGATGTTAGTATTGCCAGTCGGTAGTTTCTGGGGGACTGCTTTGCTTCCATCCATTGTGGAGTGGGACGTCGTGAGCCAGTCTTAGACGCTCGTGAATGATGCCTAGAACTGGCTGGACTTTCTCTCCAAAGGACGTATAGCTCACGTGTCAGAGATGCTTTGCATGTATGAAGACTCGGTTCCCCGAGGGCCGGGTCTGGGATCTGAGTGCGTGAGCAAGCTCTCAATGGCCCTTTCGAAATCTTGTGTCGAGCTGGTGGTATCTGCTGTGTGTACACGTGGAGGATTACTATTTAGCAAGAAATTTGTTGGGTCATTTATCTCTAATGTGATTTTTGCTCGCTGACTACTGATTCATGGCAGCCGTCTGTATAAATACCTTCTAAGTGGACCGATGGAGTTTTTGGTCCTGGATTTGCATTTAGCATACGAATAAATGCCTTTTGGGTTATTTCATATTTCATTAATGGCGGTCCTTTCCTCTTCTTTTTCTTGTTTCATATGACAATTTCAGTTTATGGTCAGTGTCCGATAATTGACACTCCCAAGTGACTGGTCACTAGGGAGTCACGAGGGCTGTAGACATGCATTGGTCACCAGGGAGTCACTAGGGAGGTGGTGGAGGAGCAGTAGGCATGCACTGGTCACTAGGAAGGAGCAGTAGACATGCACTGGTCGCCAGGGAGTCAATAGGGAGGCGGTGGAGGAGGAGCAGTAGACATGCACTGGTCAACAGGGAGTCACTAGGGAGGCGGTGGAGGAGCATGTTAGCCAGTGTGAGCGTGAGGAGTCATACTCCGGGGCGATCATGGCTGCAGCGGTCTCCCGACGCCCTCACTTTCCACGCACTCCCATGCACTCACCCCTCAGGCTGCCACGGGAACCTCCAAGTGCTTTCCGAAGGTGTCATGTTTCATGCTTTTTTTTTTTTTGTTAGCCAATATTTTTTTTGGCTCTCTGTTGCCTCGTCTGTTATGATACTTCATGAACGTATGAGTACATAGTTTAGTGCAGCCAGGTTGATGTTGAGAATTCCCGCGCAGACTAACGTGAGTTCGTTTTCATCACGCGCTGTTGGCGATGCATCATCACACGTCTGGTACGTAAGCAGAGAAGAGGTATGGGAACCATCGTAACCATGTGGGTCTGTGTACGGCGGCAATGTCTCGAGAACAGATTGTCGAAGAATTGTATCACGTTTGATTTACAGATTCTTTTAAGACAGGGTGTAGAGTGTCACCGATGTCATCCATGCCAGTAATGTCAAGAACTTTTCGTCTCTGGTTTGCAAGGTGGGAAGATATGACTTTGCCTTTCCTAACTATACTTGTAACTTACGATAGTTTGGCAGGTCTTCTACCGCCACAGCTGGGTCTGGGACCAAGCTGTGGTGTTGCTCCTACCTTACCTTACGTATACCTTACGATGGTTTGGCAGGTCTTCTACCCCCACAGCTGAGTCTGGGACCAAGCTGTGGTGTTGCTCCTACCTTACCTTACGCATAGCTTACGATGGTTTGGCAGGTCTTCTACCCCCACAGCTGGGTCTGGGACCAAGCTGTGGTGTTGCTCCCACCATCATCACCACCACCATCTCCGTAAATCATCATGACTTTCTCCATAAGATGTAAATACTTCAACTGGCGTAGGACGGAGGAGCTGCTAGAGCAGTTCTCCCACTAAATATAGAAAGAAGTAGGACCTTAGCTTATCGTGGAGGCGCGTCATACGTATTGTGGTGACGATGTGTCACAATTCGCCCCAAGGGTTAGGTCAGAGATCAAGCCAATTATGGCCAAGGGACATCCCCACCTGCTGAAGGGGTTAACATTCTTCTGTCAATCAATCGGAAGTGAAAACAAAACCCGAAGCCACAGAGAAGGACTTCCTCGACTCAGCTACAGGGGCGAGTTTGTACACTTGCACGGAGCCACACACACACACACACACACACACACACACACACACACATATACACACATACGAAAAAACTAGTATGAGGCGATGCCTGCTCCTACACACACTAGCTGTGATGGATGAGACACAACCACTATAACCTCCACAACATGAAGATCACAAGTTGAGCCCTAACTAAACTCCTTCATGTCATTACAACATTGCTACTCAATCCACTGCTATTGACATTTTCGTCTACTTCTACCTTCATCTGTTCATAAATATTCATTTCATTTCAATGACTCGTTTTTTAAAGGATTCAGCATCGCCTTCAGGATACCTTAAGGAAGCTGCAGGGGCTTCATTTACATTCGTTCAGGTTACCTTGAGAACAGCTGGTGCCGGAGGCTTTTTGTTGCAGCAGTTCCCTCCCTCCTCCTCCTCCTCCCTCCTCCCCCGCCAAGAGACCAGACCGTCAACAGACCGTCCAGCCACGGGTCTGTTCAAGTACACCCGGCTCGGCCCTGACATCCACTCCCCCAACACCTTCGTCGGTACGTCTAACACTCACAGTCTGCACACTGGAACCCGATCTTCGTATACACTGACCACCTTACAGAACCCGATCCCCGTGTACACTGACCACCTTACAGTGCATATGGATCACTGAGGCCCGCTGGTCTCTGGACCTTCCGTGCTCTCTGTGTCCTATTCTGCGCCACCGCCCACAGCATGGGCGGGCGTGCACAATAAAGCAGCCTCTCTTGCGACCAAAGTATAAGAAAATCACTCACTAGTGTACACTTTTTGCCAATGCGATCCGATCTTCGTCTCAACGCTTGGAACCTACTCCTCCGTATTCCCCTTATGTAAATTGGAAGATATCTCTCGCCTCTCCGTTCCACTCAATAAAATCCTTGTATTCCCAGTCACTCTCCGACAAGTAAAGGTATTCACCTAGATGCGTAGAAAGATTTCCACAAAAATTTCTTCACTCTGTGATTACGCCAACCTGGAAAGCAATGAAGGTATCGAGAGTGTTCCTGACGTGTGTGTGTGTGTGTGTGTGTGTGTGTGTGTGTGTGTGTTTGTCTGTCTGTCTGTCTGTGTGACGTGAGCAGCATCATCACTGGTTTGGAATCCGAGGTTTTGAAGGTCTTCCGATGACGATCCAATTGCTTTGTTGAGCTCATGGGAGACCAGCTGTGACGACATGGTCACATCAGGACCTTATGACACATCTACAGTTACGCTGGGTTCCTCCCGCCTCCTGTAATAAGCCTGACACTTCATATCACTTACATAAAGTAAGATCTTTTTTTTCCACTGCGCATCATGAACTGGAAACTGTACATCTCCAAGAAACAAGTCTTCAGTAGATCATCTACATCTCCAATAAATATAGTTTCAGTGGATCATCTACATCAATACATATGGCTTCAGTGGATCATCTACACCTCCAATTATCTTGTCTTCAGTGGAACATTTACATCTCCAGTAAGTATATTTTCAGTGGATTATATATATCTCCAATACATATGGCTTCAGTGAATCATCTACATCTCCAATTACCTTGTCTTCAGTGGAACATCTACATCAATAAGTAAATGGTGTACCACAAGGAACAGTCTTGGGACCGGTTCTCTTTCTCGTATTATTGATACTGAGAACAAGCTGCATTGTAAGATATTGAAATTCGCAGACGACGTTAAGTTGGGAAAGAAATCCACAACTAAAATAGAACGTCTGAAGCTCCAAAAGGGCACAGACAAACTGAAGGATTGAGCTCATAGGTAGTAAGAATGGAATGGCAGCTATGGTATGAACTGAGGAGTTGCACAAGGTAGATGAGGAAAAAGACTTGGGCGTAATACTCTGATAATCTAAATCCAAGTAAATAGTATACAGAAACAGTTATAAAAGCAACAAAATTATAGCATTTATAGAAAGGAATATCGAATCTATGTGCAAGGATATTATCCTTACTCTTTACAAGTCACTCGCGCGTCCCCTGTCCAGTTATGATCACCCTACTTATGGAGACACACACACACACACACACACACACACACACACACACACATTGGAGAAAGAGAAGAGCTACGAGCTACCAAGATGATTCCTGGACCGAGAAACAGTTGCTATGAGAACCGACTAAACATCTTGTAATCGATTTAATTTAGGAAAGAGTTGGGTGGGGGGAGGGGGGTTCCGACACAGGCATTCAAAATTATCAAAGACTTCCATCTAACAACTTAATAGGCATACATTCGTTTGACGTCATTCGTAATAACTGTTATCACAGACTAGTGGACAAACGTTTCACCTCGAATATGACGAAATACTTTTGCTTTCTTCAACAGGATTGTTAACGTATGTAGTGATTTACCGATGAGTGACTGAAAGTAATATCATTAATACGTTTCAGAACAGATTTCATATACATTTTGCTTCAAATCCACGACTGAAATTATTTGCTCATCCTGAGCTACATGAAAAGCTTATAATATTTTTCAATTTATAATACGTGTTTCTACTTTTACCACACTGATCTAATGCTTTTTATTATCTCTCCCACTATCACAAGCAGCCGCTAAGAAGGGAACCGGTGATCTGCTGCTGTTGAAATTCCTTTGCATGTCTTCAGTCGATCATCTACGACTCCAAGAAACATGGCTTCAGCAGACCTTCTAACAGACCCACTACACATGTCTTCAGGGGATCATCTATACACAACGGTGCTCTTCCCCGGGAGAGAATGCCAGGCTAGACCTGTGTCATCTGCAGCAGACGATAATGACAAGCATCAGTAGTACTTCCATGTTTTTACCCGCATCAGACACGAGAATAAGAACCAGCACCAGGAAGATAAGCGCCCTCCCCTGCAACCCTCCAGCCCTTAGCCGTTGTAGTTGCTTGACCTTGGTCTGTTTTATAGAAGTTTGTCCCAGACCCAGCTGTGGGGGTTGATGGCCTGCCAAACCATCGTAAGGTATACGTGAGGTAAGTTAGGAGCAACACCACAGCTTGGTCCCAGATCCGGGTGTATGAGCAAGGGCCCTCCTAAACCAACCTGAGCATACATAAGGTATATTTCAAAATGTCTCTACGTTCTTGTTATTATAATGAAGTAGTTGTGAAAGGCGAGAGCTTCGAGGTGTTAAGCCACCCAGTTCAAGGTTGTGTAGCCTAGCTTTGAAATCCTTCTTAGTTCTAATGTCAATAACAGTGATAGTTTGCGAGGTGAGCACTACTAGGCCCTCAATATAGCGAGACTCGTCACATTTCGTCGTTTCTACCGGCACTCCCTACGGCGAGACTCGCATTCTTGATGTCGTTTTTCCTATCTTCTTCTTAGTCTCAACAATCGGGGTTTTGAGCAACTTCTTCAATTCCATTTTGACCTCAAACTTGTCAGGCAAGTACCTTGGATGGATACGCCCAAACGACTTTTTTATTTTCTTTTTATTTGGGGCCTTTAATGGATGAGTTCGAAGACCATGCAACCACAAAACGTGTATTTTGGGCCGCTCTTCCTACGATATCTATGAACTGTGACGAATCATATAGATTCCCCTCCACAAGACCTACACAATGCGAAGGAAAAATTTGTGCCATGCACCATTTATATTTTCTTCAGGGATCAAAAGGCACGTAAGATATTACTCTTAATATCTGGCCATATACACACACCAGTATTCAAGATCAGCACAAAGATCTCTTCGTTCATACACCACACTTTACGTTATACCAAATCTGTATTATGACCATGTATTAATGCTCTTTGGTGGCCATAGGTATTGAAAGCTGAAGTCATTTCCTTTTGCCAGAATTTGGTTACATTTCAGCGTCTTCATGAAACTGACACCGAGATTCTTTCCACACGTCCCACATAATTCCGGTAATAAATGTATTACAACCATTTCTAGTCTCCCTTAAAGGTCAAAGGTTCCCTCTTCCTTAAAAGGAAAATTGTGTGTGTGGGGGAGAGAGAGAGAGAGAGAGAGAGAGAGAGAGAGAGAGAGAGAGAGAGAGAGAGAGAGAGAGAGAGAG